>PVKC010025985.1:0-16381 GCA_004027635.1 Crocidura indochinensis | reverse complement strand
GACTACAATTATTCTTCACCTGTGGCTAATTTTACCCCTATAAATTCCCCTGCTCAAAAAATTAAACTCGTCGCACTCCTGCCAGAAACATGTTGACCCCACAGTCTCTGTGTGGTTTCATTCATTTCATATTTCATATTTGGCTGCTTCTGTTACCAGTTTTCCTCCCGTAAAAGAACTATGACCCACGAAAATTGCTGAGACACAGCACATCTACAGCAAAAATCTAAATGGAGCATGGAAAGCCTCCTCAACAAGTGATGTTGGCACAGCTGGCTAGCCACTTGCAAAAGAGCAAATATAGACCTCCAGCTAACATCATGAATGAATGTAAAATCCAAATGTATTAAAGATCCCGATATTAGACGTGATATAGGTATATACAACAACCTGTAGGTAAAACACTCCATGACATTGAGACTAAAGGCAGCTTCAATGAGGAAACTATGCTCTGCAAACAAGTTGAAACTGAGATAAACAGATGGAAATATATCAAGGTCAGAAGCTTCTGCACCCCAAAGGAAACAGTGTCCAGGATACAAGAGCAACCCATAGAGTGGAAAATTATTCACCCAAAACCCATCAGATAAGGGACTAATATCCAAAATATACAAGGCACTGACAGTATTAACAAGAAAAAAATCTAATCCCATCAAAAATGGGGAGAAGAAATGAACAGACACTTCGTAAATGAAGAAATGCAAATGGTCAAAAGGCACATGAAATAAATATTCCACATCACTAATCATCAGAGAGATGTAAATCAAAACAACTATGATGTACCATCTCACACCACAGAGAATGGCGCACATCACTAAGAATGAGAACAAGCAGTGCTGGCGGGGATGTGGGGAGAAAAAAAGTCTTATTTACTGATGGTGGGAATGCTGTCTAGTTCAACCTATATAAAAAGCGATATGGTGATTCCTCCAAAAACTGGAAATTGAGCTATCACACAGTCCACCTATACCACTCCTAGGGTATAGCTGGGTATACCACTCCTAGGGTATACCCTAGAAACACAAAAATACAACACAAAAATCCCTTCCTCACTCCTATATTTATTGCAGCGCTATTTACAATAGTCATATTTTGAAAACAGCTAAGATACCCTTCAACAGATGAATTGATAAAGAAACTGTGATATATCTACACAATGGGATATTATGCAGCAGTCAGGAATGATGAAGTCATAAAATTTTATTATACATGGATGTACATGGAATCTATTTTGCTGAGTGAAATAAGTCAGATGGGAGAGATAGATGCAGAATAGCCTTATTCATCTATGGGTTTTAAGAAAAATAAAAGACATACTTGTAAATAATTTTCAGCGACAAAAGAGAGGAGGGCTAGAAGTTCCAGCCCACTACATGAAGTTCACCACAAAGAGTGGTGAGTGCAGTTAAAGAAATAAGTACATTGAGAACTATCCTAACAATGTGAATGAATGAGGGGAATAGGAAGCCTGTCTAGAACACAGTAAGGTTTGGGGTGGGGAAGAGGGAGATTGGGACATTGGTGATGGGAATGTTGTACTGGTCAAGGAGGGTGTTCTTTACATGACTGAAATCCAACCAGAATCATTTTTGTAATCAAGGTGTTTAAATAAAAATATTTAGAATAAAAATATACTCTAATAACCACCAAATTATTTTTTCTAGAAACAACCATTTTGTACTTTCAAAAAACTCATAAAGAGTAGCAAACACATGCATCTATGCACAAGCCCAAATGAGGTAAGAGAAAGTGGTTGGTTTTGGAGTCCCTGGAAAAAACCATGGGCACATGTAACTGTAGGGGTGTGACCCAGGAGACCACCATAGTGCAAAGGGATAGAGAATTTACACAAATTGATTCCTTTAAAACAATTATTACTGCTTTATCCAAAGAAGCACCTTGAAGACTTCTCAAATGCTGAGTATTTTCTGTAACTTGATTTTAAGGTAGCAGTTTTATTTCTACTCAGTTCTTTGGAATGGAATTAACACAAAATCATAAGCCAATTTTAAGTTTAGAGACTTTCTACACTTATATTACTACCACAACAAGCATAATGTGGAATATTTTTTATCATCCTTGAAAATTCCCTTGAGTCCCTCTCAGGTCCTTTCTACCTACTGGTTCAAATTCTGATGTGATTTTACTAATTCTATTTTTTCTAAAATGCTATATATGCATATATATATAAGTATATCATATGTAGCATCTTGTATTTGGATTTACTTAATAAAATGCTTTGAGAATAAAAAAGTAAATCTAGAAAACACTGCTTCAATAAATAAAAAATGACACAGGGAAATTGTGAGACATACTCTGTTCATGAATTGTAGGATTAGCATTATTAAAATGACAATACTTCCCAGAGCATTGTATAGATTTAGTGCAATTCCTCTAGGCATACCCATGACATTCTTCAAATTGAATCAAACAGTCCTTAGATTCATTTGGAACAATAAACACACACGAATAGCTAGAGAAATCCTTAGTAAATAGAATATGGGAGACATCACCTTCTCCAACTTTAAATTGTGCTAAAAAGCAATAGTTATTAAAATACCATGGTATTGGAATAAAGACAGACTATCATATCATTGGAATAGACTTGTGTATTCAGAGATTGTTCTTCAGACTTGCAATCAATTAATATGTAATAAAGGGACAAGAAATGCAAAATGGAGCAAGGTCAGCTTCTTCAACAAGTGTTGTTGGGACAACTGGTCAGTCACATGCAAAAATGCCAGCTTGGACCTCCATTCAACACCATACACAAAGGTTATATTTAAGCGGGATAAAAGACCTTGATATCAGATCCAAATAACGTCTTATTTGAGGAAGTTTGTTAAATATTGTTCAGAGAAGTGAATGGTGGTGCAAGTGTAAGTCATCTGCCTTGCACTGGTAGCCTAGGACGGGCCATGATTTGATATTCTGGCATCGCATATGGTTCCCCAAGCCAGAAGCGATTTCTGAGATCATAGCCAGTAGTAACCCCTGAGCGTCACGAGGTATGGCTGAAAAATCAAAAAAAAAACTTTTTCCATCTATCCTTTCATTCATTCATTCATTCACTTCATATTGTTTGGTGAGCATGTATCATATATTATGCTATTTTTCTGAACAAACTAGTTTCATTACTCTCTTAATCTACTGGGAAATAAGAAAGCAAGCAAAGAATACCCAATAGTTGGCAGAATCAGAAAATCCAACTGGTGAAATAGGACATGAGAAGAGAGAGCAGTTGAGACTATTGAAAACTATATAAAATATTTCATTGCATCAGAGGAGAAAGGAGAAGCTGAATTTAGTATTGAGAGGCTGAACATACAAGATACTAAGAATTACTTCTAAGTAGTTATATTTTGTTATTTTTATCATTCAATGATATATTGCTTAATATTACATTTTTACTTAAGAGAAATTTATTTTTACCATAGTACCTTCTTTGAATATTCCAGTTACAATTTCTTTAAATAAGTTCACAAAATCAGCATCAAAGATTTTGTTGAATGTGAACTATGGAATTTATTTTGCAAAATGTTAAACATTTCCAGCAATGGATTTCCATATCAAAAACATGTCATTTTCTCAGATCATGCAAATTACCTGATTTAGATAGCTTTTTATTCTGTGTCTTTGTTATAAATACAATGAATTGAACTGAAGATTTTAAAATACATTTCAAATTATTTGAAGTGATTCCTAATCAGTATGAAGATTGGTTCTTAGTGTATCTATTTACAAATTTATAGAGAATATTCTAAGCATGCAGGCAATATGATCATTGAATAATAATAAGTCCATGAGAAAACTGTACTACTAAAGGGTAGCTACATTCTGTGATTGAAACTTAATTATGAACCTTTCTATAGCCATGGTGCTTAAAAAAGAAATTTAGAGATGCGGGGGGGGATAGATAAAAAAAACGAAAAAATGAAAAAATATAGCATGGAGTTAAGGCATGCCTTGCGTGCAGAAGGTCATTGGTTCAAATTCTGGCATTTCATATGGTCCCCCAAGCCTGCCATGAGTGATTTCTGAGAGTGGAGCGAAGAATAACCCATGAGTGTTGCTGGATGTGACCCAGAAACTAAAAAAGAAAAAAAAACTAAAATAATCTATGAACAGCAAAAATATTTATACCCATGATATTGAGGGGACATGCACTGTAAAGTCTGGCAAAATTATTAGTAGATTGAATTTATGTAACTTAATCTTGTATGTAGATTAGATTATCATTTAAGGTAAATATATTATTTCATGTTAAAATGATTATTTTTGTTTACTTCAATAAATAAGACTTGAAGATGCAAATACGTTTTAATGCACTTAGAAATTAAAAATCACATTATGGGTTTTTTCTTCTTTCCTGCATGAGGCAGACAAGGAAGGCCACAGCAAAATTGATCTCTTCAGGGCACATCACAAGGTAAGTTGTCTCTACCCACAAAGGGTGGAGCCAGCAGAATGCAGTCTCTCTGCTTCGCTTTGAGGCCATATGAATCATTCAGCCCATGAATTCCACCATAACATGTATTAAAAACCACACTACAGAGTGTCAATCGGTAAACAATGCAGGACATCACAGTGCATAGAGAATGCAAAATGGCAGCTCTGATTAACCTGAGAAGTCGCAACCATCTAGTTAGCCTCTCAGTCTAGAGAAGTTTAGAGAAGAAATATGGAGGATTTTATTGAACTCAAAGAAAGTATTGATCAGTATTTTTGTTTGGTTTTGGGGTCACACCCGGCAGTGCTCAGGGGTTACTCCTGGCTCCATGCTCAGAAATTGCTCCTGGCAGGCACGGGGGATCATCTGGGGCACCGGGATTTGAACCAATGACCTTTTGCATGAAACGCAAACGCCTTACCTCCATGCTATCTCAAGTTGAACAGACCACAGAGATAGAAATCAGAAAAATCCAAACTGAAATAATAGGACTAAAAAACTTGGTAGATGAAATGAAAACCTCATTGGAAAGCCTCTCCAACAGAGTGACAGCAGCTGAAGACAGAATACGTGAGCAGAAAGATGAGGTGGAGAACAACTTCTGACAGCAGAAGAGATTGAAAAAGAACTTCAAAGCAACTGCTCAGACAACAGAAAAACTACTCAAGGATTGTGAACAGATAAAAGTCTTCGATAAATTTAACAGATACAATAAGAATCATTGGAGTCCCAGAAATCCAGGAAGAAAATCCCTAGAAAGAATCAATCAAAGACATCATGATAGAGCAACTCCCAGAATTTCTTAAACTTCTTAAAGAAGGCATGCAACCAAATCCTCATGCTCTAAGAGTCCTAGCTGAAAGAGAACCAAAGAAAATCATCCCAAGACACACCCTAGTCACAATGAGAAATCTTACAGATGGGGATAGAATACTGAAAGCAGCAAGATCAGAAATGGAGAATGCCTTAAGGAGCATCCTTAAGGTTTACAGCAGACCTGTCACAAGAAACCCTCAAGACCAGAAGGAAGTGGTGGGATATAGTGACAAAATTCAAAGAAATGAATACTTTGCCTAGAATACTGAACCCAGGTAGACTCACTTTCAGGTTTTAAAGAAGTATACATTGCTTCACAGATAAACAACAGCTCAGAAACTTTACAGACTTAAAACCAGCCTTAAAGGTAAACTTAAAGGTCTATTTTAAGACATACAAACCAAAAGACACACCAAACTTTTTCACAGAGATGACACTAAAAGGGTCAGAGCAATAGCACAGCAATAAGGTGTTTGCCTCATGTGGCCAACACAGGATGGACCCTTGATACAAATCCCAGCATCCCATATGAATCTTCAAGCCTGTCAGGAGCGACTTCTGAGCTTAGATCCAGGAATAACTTCTGAGTGATGCCAGGTGTAAACCACCCCTCACAAATATAGCACTAAATTCCATGACAATTAACTCTGTCAATGTCAATGGGCTAAACACACCAATTAAGATACACACGGTGGCAAAATGGATCAAAAAGCAAAATCGAACATTTTGCTGCCTACAAGAAACAACTGAATAATCGGAACAAACACAAACTCAAAATCAAAGGTTGGAGGGAAATCATCCAGTTAAACAACTCCCCTTAAAAAAACTGGAAAAATAAACAAAATCAAACAAGTGCTACTTGTATTATAAACAAAAATGCTGGAAAAAATAAAATAAACTGTGTGTGAAATCAGAAGAGACCATAAATAGACGAATCCATATTGAAAAATAAGAAATGAGGAGGTATTATCCCTACCTGATTTGAAACTATGCTATAATGCTACAGTGAATAAAACTGCATGGTACTAGAATAAGAATAGACTCTCCAAAATGAATCAGAATTGAATATCCGAGAACTAAACCCCATTTATAATGACAATTTTAGTTAAATTATTATTTTTTATTTTAGAAATTGTGTTTCTTTTTTAAATTAAATATCTTTTTAGATCCCAGATTTACTCATAATAGTTATTTCACACATTCAATATTTCAATACCCTTACCATCACCAGTGTAATATTCAGTTCACATTTATTGCCAGTTTCCCAACCTTCATAAAGCTGCCCATTGACAGATATAAATAATTTACTTAATTTTTGTTGGTAAAACTAAATGCTGATGGAATCATTAAAAATGTTTTCATTAAAATAAAATGTATTGGGGCCCAGGAGATAGCATAGAGGTAAGGCGTTTGCCTTTCATACAAAAGGTCATCGGTTCGAATCACCATGCCCCATATGGTCCCCTGTGCCTGCCAGGAGCAATTTCTGAGCATGGAGCCAGGAGTAACCCCTGAGCTCTGCCGGGTGTCACCAAAAAATAAAAAAATAAAAAATAATAAAATAAAATAAAATAAAATGTATTAAAATACAGATGTCCAAAAGATTCATGAAAAAATATTCCACATCACTAATCATCAGGGAGAAGCAAATCAAAACAACAATGAGGTTTCATCTCATACCAAGGAGACTCACATATATTATAACAACCAAGAACAGCTAGTGCTTGTGCTTGGAAGAAAGGGTCTTTATTCACAATGAGAATTATGACTTATCCAGTCATTATCCAGAAAACAAAAAATGAAATGGAACTCCCATATGATTTAGAAATATCAGTCCTAGCAATATACTCTAGAATCACAAAAACCACAAAGGAAAAATGATGCATGCACTCCTATGTTCATCACAACACTTTTTATAATAGCCAGAATCTAGAAACAACCCAAGTGCCCAAGAAGATATGAGTGACTAAAGAACCTGTGGCACATCTAAATGTAGTCATGACAACTTAGCATGCCTGGATACTGTAGTTGGTCTTATGCCAGGATGCTTTATGTGTAAGGTTTCCCTGTTTTTAGGCCAAAGGTTTTTACTTTATATTTTCACCATAATTTGCTGTGTTTATATAAACAACAACAACTATAGCCACACACACACCTTTTTATTGCATTTTTAATTTATCTTTTAAATTGGGGTTCCCACCTTTTACTTAGAACGTGGGACACAGATTACTCTATTTTACCACATATTCCTGCATTTTATATTAAACTAAGAGAAAAGTAATAAGGAAATGCTGGGGCCAGAGGGTGGTGGGATAGGATATACTCTAGATCCAAGTGGTGGAGAAAGTTTGACACAGGTGATGGAAGGGACCCTAATCTGAAATTCAACTATGAAAGACTCTGTACATCACAATTGTTTCAATAAAATTTTATTTAAAATACTCACATATTTAGAAGTAAATTGTAATGTTTGCCTCCAATTTATAAGTATTTGAAACAAGTTTTCTAGGTTCTAGAAAACAGTGAATAAAGAGAACAAAGATTATCACAAGCTTTTCAGTCTATCAGAAAAGAAGGTATTGTGAACAATTCATGTATTCTTGAATCATGTGTTCATTTCTCTTTAGCTTCTTTAAGTATCAAATAAGTTTATCTATATATCTTGATTTACCATAAAAGTTAAGTGTCACATTTTAGGCAAATAAAACTATTAAAATGTGACAGCTAGCAAATTATGCTAACATCTGGTAACAAATCATTCCTGACAATTCAATAGTACACGTCTTGTTGCATAGCTATTAATATCATGAAGAACAAAATGCAAAAATCATATCACTTGACTAACATATTCCCTGAAGTTATCTAAGGAATGCACTGTTTATCTTAATGTATAAGAAATGTCAACTTTTCACATCAGGAGTTTGAAATAGTTGAGAACTGAATAACTATAAATATGTGAAGTGTCGTGCTATGCCACAAGCTAAAAAGGGAATTGAAAATCTATGAATTTAGACTGACATGATAATACATTTAGAATATATGTAGGAAGGGATAAAGTTGTAAAATATATTTGAGGGTGTAATAATGGTAAAGTTACTTTATATAATGACATATCACTCATCTGATATAAAATCACTTCCAAGTTAGGTAACTACAATTATGAATCAGGTGTGTCCTAATGCCACTGAAACGCAAGAAAGCTGTAGTCTATAGCTGGAAGGTAACTCATGTCTGATTCTGGCATAAGAGGAGGCATTGCTTGCCCCTGGTGCTTGAGGCAGGACAATTAACTTTCAGACTTCTGCTTGAGTTTTCATTTTTGATGGTGAATGATTGTCTCTAATTCTTAAAACATTTTCACTCACATGTATATTACCAAAGAAAACAAGGATATATAAAAATCTAAACCCAGGGGATGAAGTTATAGCATAGCACATAGGTGTTTGCCTTGCACACAGCTGACCTGAGACAGATTCCTCCTGGGGTTCTATCCTCAGAATCATCCCATGTAGCCTCCTGAGCATTCCAGGAGCAATTTCTGATCTCAGAGGCAGGAGTAACCCCTGGCCACCAGGTGTAGTCCAAGCTTTCCCGCACAACAAATCTAAATCCAAAGGTTAATTATTTCTATCAAGGAAAACTCTTGGCTTCTGTCCCGGTGTTTAGGAGATCATGGTTTTGGTTCATATGATTTCTATACTATGAAGTGAGATATTTGGATATCTGGAGATATTGGAGATACTTGGAGAGTCCACATTCACTTCTATACCTGGTAATCCTTCTCTCCTTAACACATACAGTTCATTTTAATTGATAAAATTTGGTGGAGCTTAAATTGAGCTCGTTAATTGACATCCATATAATGTATGTATATTTATATTTTATGTTTATTTTAATATATTCACTTAAGTATAAAGATAAAGACACATTTATCTTGTGTGTTGTGAAAGCATTAATAATTAGAATTTCATGATTTAGTAAAACATTGTCATTTTGTGTTATAAAGTTAACTAAAAAACAATTGCCAAATTTGTATTCTAAAAAGTTCTCTACAATCTGGTTGGAACTAGAAGATATTTTTGATTAAAGTAAGCCAGATGAGGAAAGACAAACACAAGATTATCTCACTTTTTTGTGGTATGTAGAATGAAGTATATAGGTGAAGAAAGATAAAATAAGAAAGGGGTGCCTAGATCACTCTTAGCCCCAGAGATTAGGAGAAGGAAAAGAGAAGGAAAAAAATGAAGATACTAAGAAGAAAATGAGGAAGGGAAGTAATGGGGAAATAGGAGGTAGAACCTTTTGTAGGAAAGTAGAAGTAATTGTACAGCAAAGAGTAACATTAGAAACATGAAATCTAAGCTGTAACCACCAAATTTTGGATTGTGTCTGTCAAGTTGGCAGACACAAAGTGGGAGGATGTGCATGTGGGTGAATTATTAATGAGTATAAGGACACTGGTACTGGAAATTGAGACTGGTAGTAAAATTGGTGGTAAAAATATGGTGTGTAAGACACAAATATTAATAAAATTGTAAATTGTGGTACTTAAATTAAAATTTTAAATAAAATTTATTTTGTCATTTTAAAAATGAATGCTGCCTTTGTGAGATCCAAAATTTAGAATATTAATGCAAAAACAGCTTTATACATAAATAGATTTTAGGCAGATCTTAAGCTTTGTTTTGTGGTTGTATGTTACACTGTAGTGATAAAGTCTAAAAATAATCAACGACAGAAGCTTTATTCAGAAGCTTTGCCATATTCACGGATAATTTATGGATAGCTTCACACTTCTCTATCTCCAGTATCTCAATTAACTTTCAGACATATGAAGTGTCATTTAGAGTATATACTGGGCTCTTCACACACTTCTTTAGTTCTTATCTTTTAAATGCTTTATAAATTCATACTTTTTTTTTTCTTTCTTCTTTTTTTTTGGATTTTTTTTAACTTTTTTTTTCACCCCCTTCTTCAGTGCAAGTTCCCCACCACCAATGTCCCAAATTTCCCTCCCTCCCAACCCACCCCCACCTGTACTCCATACAGGCTTTCCAGTTCATAAATTCATACTTTAAACTTGATAAAAATACTAGAAAAGCCTTATGTATTTTCAGTCTATAAGCTAAAGTCAACTACATGATATAAAAATCTTAAACATATTGCTTCATTACAGTAGATACTTGAATTCAATATCTGAATCCTATGAAAATGTTGTATTTTCACTTTTCTGATTTTTTTTTTAGAAAAAGCTGTTCATGGGGCCGGGCGGTGGCACTGGAGGTAAGGTGCCTGCGCTAACCTAGGATGGACTGCGGTTTGATCCCCCGGTCCCCCATATGGTCCCCCGTGTCTGCCAGGAGCAACTTCTGAGCAAATAACCAGGAGTAACCCCTGAGCATCACTGGGTGTGGCCCCAAAACAAAACAAAAGAAAAAAGAAAAAGCTATTCATTTAAGAGAAAATGCCATTTCTCCAGTAGTAGTTTTTTTATTATGCTCATAATTTTTCTTCATTTTCTCTTTATTTTGAAAATTTTAAGAACTGCAGACTGATTCGAAGGAAAAATGCTCTTAGATTTGCTAAAATCTAAGAATCTTCCAAGTTAACCACTACATTGCAAAAAATAATCATCAGACCACTGGGATCTTTTTTTCATATTATAAAAAAAATACATTTACAATGACAGGTTGTTTCTGTAAAATGGCATCTCCATTTCTTAGACTTCTTTGTCTTTAACACAGGAAAGTTCCAGCCTTAACTTGTTCTTGGGAATTGCTCTGACTATGTCCTTCAATTGTAACAGGTCACCACCAATTAAACAGAGAAGCCTGAGTATTTGCTTCAAAGAAATAGTCAAGTTTCTGCTCTTTCCTCCACTAGCTTGGACTTTCTCTTGCTTCACTCTGTATTTGGTTCATTATTAGTCTATGTGGAAGAAATGGGGTGAAGGGAACTTCTGAAATAAGAGTTACATCAATATCATCACTTAAATCATTGAGATGGTAAATTATGAAAACCTGAGGAGAGGAGTATAATTGGTCCAAATCTTTCGCCTCTTCTACATTCAGATATTTTACCATGGAAAAGTTTTCAATTGATACAACTGAAATAATTATTTACTAGTGCCTACCTGTTGGCATTGGGCTTTTTATTGCTTGATTTGTAGAGATTCAAAGTCTCTACTAGTGAATTTTATATCAGTAGAATAAGATAGCACGAGCATAAACTAGCTTTATTAGATGCTTAGAGGCCTCTTGTATAAGTGCTTTTGCTGCTTTTCATTTAAGACAGAGTGGAGTCCTCTCTGGTCACCAGGGAGCACTAGTGGGTAATTCCCCCAGCGTAACTCCAAACACATAGGTCAGATTTTATTGCTAAATATTGTTGAGATTTTGTATCGCACAATTATGATCATACTTGTAGTGTGAATCACAATAAAACACTCAAACAATACCTTTTAAAATGGCACTTTAAGGGTCAAAATGATAGCACAGTAGCAGGGCATTTGCCACATGCGCCTGACCCAGGAAGGACCTGGGTTTGATCCCATTGTCGCATTTGGTCCCCCGAGCCAGGAGCTATTGTTGAGCACATAGTCAGGAGTAACCCCTGAGGGCCACCAGGTGTGGCCCCAAAACAAAGCAAAACAAAACAACAACAACCACAAAAAAAGGCACTTTAGATTTGCAGCATCAGTTATAAATGATAGAAGTGTTTAGTCTCTCCTTAAACTGTGTGTTCCTAATATTTGGCAGTCACTATCTGAGAGACTAATAAGAAAAGAGAAAAATATGCTTAGTAGTTTGGAGTTTATATTCCTGTATAGCGATACACATATTGGTTAAAAAATGATGCATATGTTCTAAGGTGATTTTGAACAAAATATGAAGGTGACAGAGGAGTAAAATGTGTCAGAGATCAGGATCCAAACCCATAGACCCACCCCCAAAGATAAGGAAGCTCAGAGAATGAAGCAAATAGTCTAGTATTTAAGGGGCTCTGGCTTCACCTCTGAAATCACTTCTTTCTTTCAACAAGAAAAAGTTTGAGCACACCAGAAACAAGTGAATTCCCTTGAAGTGTGCAATTCCAGGGCATTCGTTCCTACATATTCTGAATAAAAGATTGCTACACTCCTAGGTCTACTATTCAGAATGCAGAAACAATGAGGCCAGAAGTGTAAAGGAGCAAAAAAAAAGAAGCAAAATGTTCATTTTCTTAGATTGTCAGCCAGGTGTTGACTAATGTGTTCACGGTATTTGTGACTAAAAGATGATATAAAAGTTGAACATTCAGCTGGTGTTCGTTCTGGCTTAAATTTTTGAAAATGTAAGGTTATATGTAGATTTCTTTTTCCTTTTTCTTTTTTCTATTGTTTGATTTTGGACCACCTGAGCTGTACTCAGCAATCACATTGGGGGAGCTCAGAGGCCTGAAAGTGTTTCTGGAGATAAAACCTGGATCAACTGTATACAAGACAAGTGCACTACTCACTGTACTATTTCCCTGTCTCTTAAAGATTCTATTTTCTTTTTAGAGTTATATCTCCCCAAAGTTGCAAGGCCTTTTGTTAGCAAGATAATTCTTTTTTTGTTTTGAGGTCACACCTGACAGTGCTCAGGGGTTACTCCTGGCTCTACACTCAGAAATCGCTCCTGGCAGGCTCAGGGTACCATATGGAATACTGTAATTAAAACCACTGACCTTCTGCATGCAAAGCAAATGCCTCATCTCCATTCTATCTCTCCGACACCCAGCAAGATGATTCTTGAAATAAGTGCATTTTCTCCTTTGATAAAGAGAGGGGAGTTGAGTTTGTTTAGGTTTCTGTCTGGGATCTTTGTAATGGCCCCTTGGTCTGCTTTTTATTATTTCACAAATATTTGTATTACTGGATCATTTTGATCAATCTAAGTCAGATATTTTAGTCCCCTTTTGTTTTTGTAGAGTATTGTGCACTTCCATAGATTTTGTTTTTTTATTTTCAGAAAATTCAGTCTTTTTCCTTTCCAACTATATTCTGCTCGGGTCCCTTTTTATTATGATTAAAATAATGCCAGTTGAGGTCATAAGGCACTAGTCATGTCTTTTAGACCCCAGTAAAAATTGGTGTATTCCTTAGATCAAAACTAGGGAACACAGGCCAGGAGTGAAGGAGGTAAAATGGGGCATTGCTGATGGGACTGTTGCACTAATGAAGGGAGGTGTTCTTTATATGACTGAGACCCAACTACAATCATTTCTGTAATTAAAGTGCTTAAATAAAGATATCATTTTTTAAGAAAGACTAAAAAACAATTCTGGAGAGTATTCTGGGTCTCTTGAGATCTTTCGCCTTTCTATTGTTGAGTAGCATAAGGCTGCCTGCTCAGTATAAGTTCCCTTTCTAGTTTTCTGCTTTCTTTTTGTAATCTGACTTCTGGTTTAAGATGAGGCATTATTGGGGGCCGGGCGGTGGCACTGGAGGTAAGGTGCCTGCCTTGCCTTGTGCTAATCTAGGAAAGACTGCGGTTCAATCAACCAGGTTCCCCATATGGTCCCCCGTGCCTGCCAGGAGCGACTTCTGAGCGAATAGCGAGGAGTAACCCCTGAGCATCACCGGGTGTGGCCCAAAAACACTAAAAAAAAAAAAAAAAGATGAGGCATTGCTCTTACATTATTACTGTTAGTTGCTACTTTCCCTAATTTTCATCTGACATATTTAGATGCTTTTATATTCAGTACATATATCTTAATGATTTTTGTCATCAAAGCAGATTCACTATTTGCCATATGGATTTTTATTATATTTCTAGCAAGTCTTGTTTTAAATTAAATATCTCCTTAAATAGTGTATTCTTGCCATTTTAATATGATTTTGTGTGTCTAATAAATGTAAATTTGTGTATATACACAAACATATATATACATATATGTATATACATATGTATATATATGTATATATGTGTGTGTGTGTGTGTGTGTAAATCTTGTTTGTTTGGGGGATTAAATATAGCACTGCTCAAGGATTACTTCTGGTTCAATGCTTCTAGTGAGAATTGGGTGGATAGTTTATAGTATGTGGATAGAACTTTAGTCTGCCTCATGCAAAGCAAGCACCGTACCCGCTACACTTATCTCTTCACCCCATCAATACTTATTTTCTATCATTTTTGCATTCCTGTAACTTACCATTCACTCCAAAGGATATTTCATTTATAAAGAATGTAACTGGATTATATCATTATTATCCAATGCATATTTGTCATTGACTAGAATTTTAATCAAATTACACTTAATATCATTGAGATAGTCATATTTATCTCTGCCATTTACATTTTCTGTATAAATCTTTTAGATAATCTCTTCTTTTAGTGTATTATTTTACATTAGCTAAATGTTTCAATATTAAGTTTTTAAGTTTATAAAGATAAAATGCTTTTCTCAAATTTATACTAACTTATTTGTTCTATTTAACATTTATAATATTTATACAATTTTCACTAGCTTAGCAAAATATATTAAATGTATTTGGATCTTTTTACTCCCCCATTTTTTGTTTGTTTACTTTAGATCATACACAGTGGTGCTCAAGGTATACTTCTGGCTCCATGAAATGCTAAGAAAAATATATGGGATAGCTGGCATTGAACTAGGGTCAGATGTATGCAAGGGGAAAACCCTATTCACTATACTAAAACTCTGGTCCACTGCTCTCACTATTTTTATTATTCAGGCTACTTTATTGTCAATTTTAATATTATAAATCCAACAATGCATGGTTATCATTATCACTGTATCATCTGCAGTAATTTCTTTACCTCAGTACATCTATACTCTCATTCATTACTATGTTATATTTCATTTGAGATGTTCATTACTTTAATAAGTGTTTTTGCTCATTAATATTTGGCTGAGTTTGTTTTTTATCTCGTGTTTCTTTGCTAAATTGCTCTTAGTTCGATACAGCAGTTACAAATAACTCATTAGTCAATGGCAGTTTCTTTGAAAGAATGGTTTAGGAGGAGGATGCATAATTTCTTCAGGTTCTAGGAAGTTCCTTCCCACTGTTTACCCAATGATTCCTACCACCATTAGGAATTGTAATCTAGCACATTTTATGCCTAGAAACAAGACTGAGAGATATTTGATTTGTCTAAAATGGTCTTTGAAAACCACTTTTTAAGGTATCTATTTTTAATTTTGCTTCTTTCTTCTCTTCTTTATTATTATTTCTTTTTATGATTGTATTACACCCAACTTCTTTTTTCATGTAATTTTTCAGAGGTTAATGTTTCTTCAATATATGTGGTTGTAAATGAAGTGCATTCTTTGAGAGAAGATTGAAAGATACTTTAACCCATTTTATTTGCCCATTTTCTTAGCCCAGAAACTCCCTTAACTAGGCTTTGGCATTGTAAATGTTGAAAATGGGAAAGTTGGGAAGCTCCCATGGATCAGTGAGTCATCAGGCATGGTATCACACTCAGCCAGAAGATGGGGAAATGTCTGATTCATACAGTGTGATGTGGCAGATGACACACATCTTTGTGCCCAGTCTCTCAAGAACCATAACTCAAGATTAATCATCAGGGGGCTGGTTGATCCAGGCCAACCTGTGGGGCTCAGTCGATGTCTACAGCTGGGGGCTGAACCAAGCCATCAGCCATATAGGGGGAAAGGCAGTTGATCTAAGTGACCTGTGAGGTTCTGTCCTTGTCTACAGCAGGGGGCTGAACCAAGCTATTTGTCAGTTAGGGGGAGGGGCAGTTGATCCAAGCCAACCTGTGGAGCTAGTCTCTGCAACTGGGACTGAGCAGCATTGTCTGCTGGATTGGGGGAGTGGTGGTTGATCCAAGCCGACCTGTGGGGCTCGGTCCCTGTCTATAGCTGGGGGCTGAACCACACCATCTAGCATTTAGGGGGAGGGGCAGTTGATCTAGGCTAACCTATGGGGCTCAGTTACTCCAACCCAAACCACCAAATGCAAAGAAATATGGGCAGATGTCACAGCTGTGAGGTTTCCAGAGGCAGCACCAGGTGGGAGAATGTCCTTTGCCTCCTCCCTCTCCCTGTCGTGTGTGTCTGTGAGGTTTCCACAGGCGGCACCAGGTGGGAGACCATCCTTTGCCT
>PVKC010025984.1:0-16190 GCA_004027635.1 Crocidura indochinensis | reverse complement strand
ATTTCCTTGTTTGGCATTTTCTATAAAAGGTCTATTTTTCCCTTCATTAAATGGACTCCTGATCGGACCCCTTCGTCTCGAGTCTCTTTATTTTCCCAGTCCCCTCTTCTATTTCAGACTGGATTCCTCTTCGAGAAATGTGAATTACTGACGTGGTCCCTAACTTTACCCGCTGGTCGGGGTCCCTGGTGAACCACAGGTTCTGTATTACTAATCATGACATCCACCTATTATGTGGAGTGGTGGGAGTGGAGAGTAGTATTGCAAGTATAGATGATATTATGGGAACTGCTGCAAATCATATTATCTCAATGGGAGATAATGGGAAGATGGCAAGAGGAATATTTCCACTACTAGAATTTTCATTTTAAAACCAAAAACATTTACTGGTTCTGTTGTTAGTATATATAGATGTTGGATGATAATGGTGATATTATAAAAAATATTTTAAGGAGCTAAGCAATAGTACAAGTGGTAAAATGTTTGCCTTGCACATGATTGACCTGAATTTAGTCATGACCATTCTATATGGTCCCCCAATCTAGAGAGTAGGAGTACCCCAAAACATGGCCTGGTGTGGTGCATAAACAAAAAGCAAAACAAAATACTCCTATTTCTTAAAGCAATAAAACCACTGAATAGTAGAAACTGCAGTTAATTAGTGAGTGTACTCATATATAAAGCAAAACTATCCTTTCTTAAACAAGAAGATTGTCCTGGACTCTCACTGTTTCTTCCAAGTAAGCTTGTACATTCAAAATTCCCACACAGATAAGACTATGAACATATGTGAGAATCAATGAAATTGAAAAGTTGTAACTATTGGGCTGGAAAAAAGCACAGTGGTAGGGCTTTTGCCTTACATGCAGCAGATCCAGGACGAATGGTGGTTCAAATCCCAGCATTCATATGGCCCCCTGAGCCTGCCAGGAGCAATTTCTGAGCACAGAGCCAGGAATAATCCCTGAGCACCACCGAGTGTGACCCAAAACAAACAAAAAATAAAGTTGTAATTATTGTTCAAAAGCAGAAAAAATGTCATTAAGTAGTAACAAATATCTCTTTTAAAATAATATTATTTGGTGACTCATAATCAATAATTAACTATTTTACTTATACTATACTTAAGCATTATCAATTTATAGAAAAATAGCTAACTATATATATTGGTGATAATTCTTGACAACAGTTTTTTACAAATAAAACAGATTCTCAAAATTTATACTTTTAGAATTTATGTCAGTTACCATGGAAGTAATGCCAGCAGTATAGATAAGACAAGGTACAAATCAATATTTTTAATTTATATTTGGATTTATATTTACTTATACCTGGAAGTTCTCAGGGCTTAGTTGTGGTTCTGTGATCAGGGATTATTTCCGGCAGTGCACAATATTTGCTATCGTAATGTAAAGCTCTATCAGCATCATGCAAGGCAAGAGCCTCATCTCTTGTACTATCCAGTCTAATTTTTAATATTATAAATCTTTAACTTTAAAGATTCAAAATTATATTTCAAATGATAAAAAACTCTGTAGAGTATTGTACCTGTCATGATATTAACAGAAAAAATATAAATAAATAAGCATGATGATCTTAGTAAATTTTGGTTAGAGCTTATGTCTCCAATGAGATTATTGTCTATGTTTTAGAGCTATGACCAGTTTCATATGATTCTGTACTAAATTTTAAGTGTTATTTAATGCATTAACATTCTAATGCTGCATTCATTATTTGTTGTGATTTGTGTTTAACAAACCAAATGTGACTTTATGTTTGTATGTAATTCATAATGCCTGTTAAGACATAACTCTTCTGGGGCCGGAGAGATAGCATGGAGATAAGGCGTTTGCCTTTCATGCAGAAGGTTGGTGGTTCGAATCCCGGCATCCCATATGGTCCCCCGAGCCTGCCATGAGCGATTTTTGAGCGTAGAGCCAGGAGTAACCCCTGAGTGCTGCCAGGTGTGACCCAAAAACAACAGCAGCAACAACAACAACAACAACAAAAAAACCCAAAAAACTCTTCTTAGTTATGAGAAAAAAAATTAAATGGTCTTTTTGTAAATTCATTAAAATATGTCTTTTCCCTTTTTGATGTTTGATGTTCTTCTTTCTTTTTCTTTGACTTTAGGCATGAAGTTTACAATACTTTCTTTTTTGGGGGGGGCACACCCATTTGATGCTCAGAGGTTACTCCTGAGTAAGAGCTCAGAAATCGCTCCTGGCTTGGGGGGACCATTTGGGACGCCTGGGGATGGAGCCGCGGTCCTTCCTTGGCTAGCGCTTGCAAGGCATACACCTTACCTCTAGCGCCACCTCTCTGGCCCCCAATACTCTAAATAGTAGAGTTTCACATATGAAATGTTCCAACACCACATGTTCCATCAGAATGCCCTTCCCAATCAAACCCCCACTGAAATATTTGTAATTTCCCATGAGGATGGTATTTCTTCTCGTTGAAGCTACTATATTTGCACATAATTTGTTTCCTGTAATAAAATTTGCTGAAAACTCCAAAGTCTCTTATATGCTATACTTTAACACATACACATTTATTCTGTAATAATTCATCAATAAGGATAAGGCTATGTAGGGTCCCAGATTACCCCCCCAACCCTTCTGTTGTTCAAGATAATGTGAGTCATTCTGTCCCATGAAGAGAGTGGCTGCAAGCCCAGCTGCAGTTTGGGTTCAGGCGTCAGCTGTGTTGAGATCACTGTGCTCTGCTGCACAGAAGTAGGTGGCTGAGTCCTGCAGCTGGGCAGCCATGATGTTCAGAGTGCTGTACCGTTCCTTCAAATCTACTGCTGCACTTAATCTTCCACTCCCCTTTGTTCCTGAAGCAATGTAAAATAGATTGACTAGGCCTCCACCGGGAATCTGTAGGAACCATTGTACATTTCTCGCTGTGACAGAAAAGTTGCATCTCAAAGTAGAGCTGGTTCCCTCCTGGAGAATCAGGGCTGAGGGACGCTGCTCCACCTCCATCCCACTCAACACTGCTTAAAAAGAGAAAAACACAGAAATCACTGGAATGAGCATGATGTACTTTCTGAACCTCTTTAAACTATCCCAGAAAAACCACTGACAGAAGACCCTGTAGAAGTTCTATGCCAGCCACCCCTCCTCTTCCTCACAGTTAGCTTTGAATACTCTCTTAACCTGCATCTGGAAGCCCCCAACTCACAGCAAAATTGAGCCCAGAAGAGCCCCAGCAAAGCTCCCCAGAAAAGTTTCAATCTATGGAAAGAGGTCAGCGTTCTTAGCATCATCATAGTTCCCAACATCACTGAGAAGCAGTTGTTTCTTAGGTTTGTCATTCACCTAACAGGAAACTCCACCCACAGAGTCCCTAGGAAACCACATAGCAATATCTCCAGAACTATGAATACAAACTGATAAGGGATACTTTCCATATATGGAATTATTGGGATTTTTATGGGAAACACTTTGTAAAGTCACTATTTAGAAAGAGATGATACTTGGTTGGATGGTGAGGCTGTGATGGGTGAGAAGGTTTCAACTAGCTTAACTGGAATCTGGAAAGAAGCAGAGGGACACAATTTACAAAACTGATGATTGTAGCATATAATTTAAAATTTAGTTATTAAAAATTTTATGTAGAAAACTCATATATTTAATTGTACGCTAAAAAATTAATATATCTTCTTGAAATAAGGAAAGTAGTAGAAAATCCAGGACGATCTACAACAACCCATCTGGCTAGAAAATGATTCAACTGATTACAAAATTCTTATTTTCAGCATGAACTTAGCTTCTCACAGTTTCATGCCATTCTGCCCTGCAGTGTTGATCCACATATCTCATTCTGAGAGGTCATACAGTTCCTGAAAAATTAATTATGGGTATTTACCTTGCCTTCTATTTGTAATCTACCTCCTCTATCCCTTTTTTCTCTTCTCATTGATCTATATAACAATGCCTGATAATATTCTTATATCTGCACCTCTGCTCAGAGATTCAGTCTCTATATGGATGGGTAGAGAGGTATGGACTCCAGCATTCTACAGTAATGGTAGATTTGAAAACCTGAAACACTGTCTCCCTCTCTCTTGGCCTTTGCTCTCTATAATAGAGTCAGTTTTTTTCTGGTCTCCTTTCTGAACTACTCAGCTCATTTTTTTGTTGTTGTTGTTTTGTTTCATTTTTATATATATCTTAGAGTGCCCCCTCCTGGTCTGAACTTTTCAATAAAGACAACTGCAGTCTAACTCAAGTCACAACCAATCATGTTTGTTTCTTCAAAGAAAGACATTTGGCTGGACAACAAAATTCCTGACTTTTTGAAGTGAAGATTAAGTTCTACCTTAATGAAAATAAGTTCTACCTTAATGAAAAAATTTTCATGCTTTTGGGTTACTCCCAGCAATAACAGTACTTACTCCAGGCTCTGTGCTCAAGTGACAATATTGGGATGCTGGGAAGCAAGTATCAATTCTGCTATGTAAGATCTTTCTTGCTCAAGTTCATTCTTTTTTTTTTTTTTTGCCACATCGAGTGATATTCAGGGGTTACTCCTGGCTATGCACTCAGAAATCGCTCCTGGCTTGGGTACCATATGGGTCGCCGGGGATCTAACAGCGGTCTGTCCTGGATCAGTAGCGTGCAAGGCAAATGCTGCACCACTGCCCTGCGCTATCACTCCAGCCCTCAAGGTTATATTCTTGAGTATTTTTTAAATGATGCAACTTACTAAATTTTTGAGAATACTAAAAGTTGGTTATCATACTAGATATTAGTATATTAGAGAGGGAAAGAGTAAGTAGCTATAATATAGAGTCAAATTACTGGGTCCTAAGAGGAGAATAAAACAAATGTTATATATTCTCAAAGAAAGGGGAAAGGCTATATTAGTGGGTCAGAAAAAAATTTAGAACTTGATCATTTGGGGGCTGGAGTGTTTGCACAGTGTAAGGACTTTTGCCTTGCACACAGCAGACTCAGGACAGACCCAGGTTCAATCCTTGGCATCCCATATGGTCCCCCAAGCCTGCCAGGAGCAACTTCTGAGCTCAGAGTCAGAAGTAACCCCTGAGTGGTGCAGGATGTGGCAAAAATAAATAAATAAAAAGAAGTTGATAATTTCCTTCTCTCTTTAAAAAGCAAAATAGAATATAGAAAATCCTTTTACTATAGCTATATGCTTTAATTAACACTAAAAATTAATAGTATGAGAAATTGTAATGAATTGACTAGAGATTTTGGCTATTAGGTTTTTTTTTTTAGGGTATATTTTTGGTTTAATTTTTGGGAGATTTTGGGAGGCTAGGGGCTTGGGTTTGGGACACACTGAACAGTGTTCAGGGCTTATTCAGATTCTGTGCTCAGGGATCACTCTTTGCAGGTCTGGGTAAATATGTAGTATATAAGGAGTTAAATTCAGGTGTGTTACATGTAAGGAAAGCACACTACCTGTGTACGATACCTCAAAACTCAATTTTTTGTGAGATTTTGGTTAAAAAGTGTTGCTCCAGAGCTACTTTAAGTATAATGCTCAGATTCCCCCTTGGCACTGCTTGTAAGTCCAGGCAGTGCTGGCATCAGATTCAAGGCTCCCATAGGCACAGCATGTTATTCAGCCTTTGAGTTAACCCCCAGACTTACACATACATCTCTTTTGAATTCATCTCCCAAATTTGATCATTTCTTCACTCTTTACCCAAATTCTTCTTTCTTCTAAATCAATTTGAGTTACTCTTTCTGATATTTTCCTATAGATTGAAATAGCAGATACTATCTCTATATATTTTAAATTAAATAATAAGTATACATTTATGCTTATATTTCTGTGATTTACTTTATAAAATCATTAACAAATCATAATGCTCTTATATTAATGTCCCCAGTCTTTCTGCTGCATTGTACTTTATAATGAATAAACTACATTTTTTACCTTCATTCCTATGATTAACAGTTCAGTTCCAGATCTTTAATCTATGTCTCAAAGAATTTTAAAAACTACCTTATCTGCTACCATGAGCATTTATTTCCCTACAAATAGGAAGCAAGAAGTTG
The DNA here is from genome assembly GCA_004027635.1 of Crocidura indochinensis. Classification (NCBI taxonomy): domain Eukaryota; kingdom Metazoa; phylum Chordata; class Mammalia; order Eulipotyphla; family Soricidae; genus Crocidura; species Crocidura indochinensis. The sequence continues at coordinate 10,152 of PVKC010025984.1, read as the reverse complement.
AAGAATAAGGAATATGAAATAATGTTCTTTATGTTTATCAACAGGGAAATGAAAATCAAAATAATGAGATATCACCACAAACCAATGATAATTCTATACATCAAAAAATGTAGAAACAGAGATAGCAGTGCAGAAGAGAGATTATCCAGAGAGATAATAGGTGGCTAAGAAACTTAACCTGATCTGGGTTATATCTGGCACTTACAGATAGTCTCCTGGACACTCGCAATAGCGATTTTTTTAAAGCATAGAGTCAGAAGTAAGTCCTGAGAAAATCTGGGAGCCTGACAAACCCCAACCCCCAAAGTAAAAAAAACCTGTACTGTTAGGGAGGTAGGGAGAAAGGAGATTTCATTTTCTGATGTTGGAATGTCCTCTGGTTTAGCTTCTGTGGAAAATGGTATGGAAACATCACCCAAAAAAATAAATAAACTTCCATATGACCTAGAAATTCCATATCCTCAGAACAGAGTATCTTCAAAACAATATTTCAAAACATCATTTACACAACTGTGCTCATTACAGTTCTATACACATAACCAGGATTATCAAAATAAACCAAATATCCAAAAGCAGCTAAATAGATAAAAAAATTGATAAATACATATATAATAAAAGAATAAACAGCTATAAGAGAAGGTAAAACCCTACAATGCGCCATTATGTAAATAAAATTAGAATGTCATGTTGAATAAAGTCAGTTATATATAGGAGAATAAATACAGAATAATCTCTCTAATGGGTAGAATCTAAGTAAAGATAATAAGGAAGTAAAAAATATCCAAAGCATTAGGTCTGAGCCTGCCTCCAGAATTGAGTGGCCAAACTCAGGAGGGGAAGGCAACATGCGCATTGGAAGGTTACATAACACACTGGTGAAGATTGAGGGGCTAGAATATTGTCTGTATGAATCTCTATTATTGACATTATTTTAAAGCATACTGCCAGGGGCCAGAGAGATAGCACAGTGGTAGGACATTTATCTTGCATGCAACCAATCCAAGACAGTTGGTGGTACAAATCCCAGCATTCCATATGGTTCCCTGTGCCTGCCAGGAGTGATTTCTTTTTTTTTGGGGGGGGGTCACACCCGGCAGTGCTCAGGGGTTACTCCTGGCAGGCACGGGGGACCACATGGGGCACCAGGATTCGAACCGATGACCTTTTGCATGAAAGGCAAACGCCTTACCTCCATGCTATCTCCTGGGCCCCCAGGAGTGATTTCTGAGTGCAGAGCCAAGAGTAATCCCTGAGTGCCGCTGTGTGTGACCTCCCCCCAAAATAAACAAATAAAACATGCTGCCAAAATAAAAGTTTGGGGGGATAAAAGAATGATTCATATGGATAGAAAATGAAAATCAATACAAACTGAGTTTAAATAAAAGCTTTAGGAAAAAGAGTATGAGTTCACACTTCTATTATTGTATTAAAGTGTTTTATTTTTAATTATTTTATTAATGGTTACAGGGACTATAATTTATTTTATAAACTCTCTCTGAATTATTACACTAATATATAACTAGTATGAAGTTTACTCCAATGAGCTACTGGCATAATTCTAAAGATAATAAATGGAATATAAGAAAAGTACAATCAAGGAGGAAAGTAAGGTGCAAATAACAAACTATGTTTGGGGGTAGGGGGAATAAAGGCATGACTATAAAAATGCTTACAGACACACCTTCAACATTGTGTATAATTATCCTATGCAAAAGAAATAATAAGCAGGGAGTATGCCCTGAGCATTTCCAAGTGTAATAAATAAAAATAATCACACAAAAAGAAATTTCATGTGGGAATTTTGTTGGGAAGATGAATTAGGTCAGCAGGGCTTCAATTTTCTTGTTAGAAATTTCACATTTATTTTCTAGAAGAACTAAACTTAATATATTTTTCAGATAAAACATATAAGAAAGTATTTGTACTAATACTCTACACAAAAATATCTTAAACATTGTAAAAACCTATTTTTATATTTATGTTTTCATTCATTTCCTAAGTAAAACCTGGAGTACTCATTTATTTCCTAAGTAAAACCTGAGATACTCTCAAGGAGGAGGGACGGGGCTAATCCCTACCCTGCAAAAGCCTCAGCAATTTCACTCACAACCCACAACCACAGATTTGAAAATAGCCCAACTTGACCACTTTTCCACTGCTCTCTGCAGAGACACCTAACTGACCCAAGCTCCAAGTGCCGATATTTGACTGAGATCACCAGAACTTTCTCAGACTGAGTGTGGCACCCTCCCTACACCTTTTCATGCTTCTGTGAGCCCTTGAAGTCATAACCACCTCACACAACCACTGCCATATCAACAACAGAACTTAGAATCCCTGGACTATGCAGCCACATATATAGCCTCAAGACACAGCCACATTTTTCAATATTAACACAGTTTTTTCAACAACTTGTTTACCACTTATATGTAAACAAGCTATATAAAGTGAATCATTTTATGTCTGCCAATGGGTAGACTTAGGGTGGGTGAGAATCCAGGGACAATCGTGAAGGAATTTTAAACTAGAGGTAGGATTGGTATTGGAATATGGAATAGCAGGGGAAAAAATGTATTATGAACAGATTTGTAAGCTACAATGTTTAAATGCAGTAATTAAAAAAGAACTATCTTGCTTAGCTGAAAAAAAAGAAAATAAAACTAATAAACTTCTATAAAACTTATTTCTAGACACCACGAAAACTGTGGTGTTTGCCAAAGGGAAGGAGAGGAAGGGAGGGAAAGAAGCAATGTCTATTAGGGGCCTCTGAGGACACTGAAACTTTAATAATTGGTATAGTGATTATTATGCAAATAAAAGTAAAAGACTAAATTATAAAAAGCAACAATGTGTAGGCCAATGATAGATTAATTTGAGAAGTGTTATTATGCAGTTATTAAAATACTCAAAATCCTAACATTAGCATTACCAAATTTTGCTAAGGATCCCAAAGTCAAGGAAATTCAAGTCTGAGTGAAAAGATGCCTTTTTACGTGTAGCTACTTTAGAACTTAATTTCATAGTCCCTTTACACTCACAAGTAAATGATTTAGCCATACAGTTCTTTATGCTCAAACAAATGAAACTTTTTTTTTTTTTTTGGTTTTTGGGTCACACCCAGTGACACTCAGGGGTTACTCCTGGCTATGTGCTCAGAAGTCGCCCCTGGCCTGGGGGACCATATGGGGAACGGGGGATCGAACCGTGGTCCGTCCAAGGCTAGCGCGGTAAGGCAGGCACCTTACCTTCAGCGCCACCGCCCAGCCCCCAAACAAATGAAACTTATGTAAATAAAAAAGTTGTTAAAAAATCATAAATTTGGGGCCAGAGCGATAGCAGCAGCAGTATGGTGTTTGCCTTCTATGTGGCTTATCCAAGACAGGCCTCAATTCAATCCCTGGCCTTCCATGTGGTTCCCTAAGCCAGGAGCAATTTCTGAATGCAGAGCCAGGAATTATCCCTGAGTGTCACTGGTGTGGCCCAAAAACAAAAATAAAAACAAAAAATAAATTATAAATGTGGAAGCAATTAAAATCCTTCAGGAAGTAAAAGAGAAATAAATCCTCAGACTTACAAACAATAGAATATTATCTGGTTCTCAAAAACAATGGTTATACAGTAGGAAAATGGATAAAATATTCTTAGATGAGCATTTGTAAGTCAAAGAAGCCAAGATAAATCTATATACTGTATAAGTCAAACCATATGACAATATGGAAAAGGAGAAACTTTTTACAAGAGGTTAGAGAAAAAAGGTAACTTCTTCATAAGAGAAAATTAACTAAGGAAAATAAAATAGCTATTAATAAAGATTGACAAAATATTTTATATGCCGTTCTCATTTCTTTAAAGACTAATGCCCAAAATTTTGCTGTGTTAGGAAAGTATTCATTGCTTGCAGAATTGAAAGAATCTAAGTGGTGTGTTACTGCTTACAATACTTCGAGAAAAGATAAAATCAAGCAATTTACCACTAAATGCATAGATCAGGAGAGTATCATGCTAACTAAAGTAAGTCAAAAAGAGATGGGCAGATACAGGACAATCACTTATATCTGGGATGGAAAGAAACATTATAAGGAATTAACAAATGGAAAAAAAGGCCTGAGACAGGGTCTACAGAACTGAGCTTACCAGAGTGTAGAGCTGAGGGATGGGAGAATAGAATGCTGACAGTGTGAGACTGTGGTAGAAGGAAGCAGACATTCTGGGGAAGTATGGGATATTAGAACACTGTATGCATGAAACCATCACTACAAGTATATATAAAAGTAAATAAAAATAAGGGTGGGGAAGGTGGCGCTAGAGGTAAGGTGTCTGCCTTGCAAGCACTAGCGTAGGACTGACCATAGTTCCATCCCCCGGTGTCCTATATGGTCCCTCCAAGCCAGGAGCGATTTCTGAGTGCATATCCAGAAGTAACCCCTGAGCGCCAAATGGATGTGGCCCAAAAACCAAAATAAATAAATAAATAAAAATAATAATTTTAATGACAGTTCTCACTTTGTAAAGTGGAATCCCTTCCCTCCTCTCTAAAAGCCTCAGAACACACATTCCTGCCTGCACAAGTAGCAGCATCTTACTCCCATTTCAAAAGGGACTGGTGATCTTTTTCCCTGAACCGTTCACAGAGATGCTTCCTACTGGCATCTTACTCCACATTGAAGTATCTTCCTTATCTAAGCAGCTTGCAAGTCTTCATTTGTCATATATATTCTCATTCTCTAAAATAACTTTGCCACCACTGTCTACTATTATCTATTTTTTTGTTTTCTTTGTGTTTGAGTGCTTATATCTTTTTTATTTTTTGCTATTATAGACAACTATAGAGAAAATTAATAATAATAAGGACTACAGTGATAAATGTTATTGCTAATAATCATGTTTTAAAGAACATGAAAATATTTCTATATGCAATTCTATATTTAATTTCTCTGCTTATTTCAGGAAAGGGCCCCATCCAGTCTTCCAGACTGAATCCTCTTTGTGCTCTGTTATCATTCTGGCAGAAGTTAGGGAAACACATAAAACCAGGAATCAAATCCTGGTCATATGGATTCAAGAAATGTAAGACAATGGTAATGGAACCTTCCCTCTCCTCCTTTGAACTCAAAAAGGAACCAATAAACTAAGTGCTGGTTCCTTCTTCCATTATGATTCTGAGAAAATAGTCTAAACAAGAGTCACCTTATGTTCACTAAAGAGGGTTAATTGTTACCATGGAAGAATTAAAAAGCTTGTGTATCATTGGGCTCTGGTTCAGACTTTCTTATTCAGATGTGTTTATTTCAATTTAATCTAATAACTTTTCCTGCATGCCCAAACTTATATAAACACCCAAGACTCAGCCAAGAGGCATCAGTAATTGTCAACCTACCCTTGTTGTGAAAATAGTTTTAATAAAAATTCTATTTTTTGAGTGTGTGAAATTTACAAATACAAATAGTTTCCTCACTTAATCCAATTTATATATATATTATATGTATTCTATTATAAAATTAATAATGAAGTGTCTTGCAATCAATTTAACCTGAACTAATGAAGATTTATGAATAATGTCGCTCAATAGAAATACTATGCTTTTAAATAATCAGATGTCAACTTTCAACTATTTATTACTCACAAATAAATTTAAATTGAATTCATCACAGGGCTTAAATTTAAAACTTTGAACATATAAAACTTTTTAATCAAGTCTTTTCTTCTTTTAGTGACAGTCACAAAACAATTTATGCTATGTATCCATGGCTAAAATACTGAATTGTCCTTTCAAATTTTTTGAAAATAAATATAATGCTATACTAACCAAATATTGAGAAAGAAAAGCATATTTATGAGCTAAATATAAATCTCATGTTCTACAGTGCATGGTTTTTTTATATTAAGTTTCTTCAAACACAGAGAAATATAAATCATTATTAAGGCCCAGGGAAAATGCAGTTGAAATTATCCCAACAAGAAAGTGGTCCAGTACACATAAAATGAACTGTTAAAAATTTCAAATATATATAAAACTGTATCATACATTTATAAAATTGTCTTTTAATGATGCAAATTGCTCACATACACATTACAATCTAGAAAGAAGTTAAAAGTATTAGGATTGCTCAATCCAAGACAGAATATTATGTAAAAAAATTCTAATTATATAATGACTTATAAAGATAATAAAACCAAATATTAGTAATGGATATATTGGTACACTATAATTCATTCCAAATATATTTATATTTCACATATTTTTCTTGATGTTTAGGGCTCTATAATAAAAATAAAATAACATGTATTACTAAAGACAAAAGATAAAAACGCATATAAAATAAATTTGACCGTGTTACAAAGAACTGATTAATGAGCAGAGTGTGGAAAACAAATGTTTTCTTTTCCAAAAGAATTATCTTCATGAATTTTATATTACCATAAATATATAATTAAATTTATTCAATAATTCATTCCAACATTCAGTGAACAAAATGTTTAACACTTTCAAGTCTCCATGAATCTAATTAATTTTCTGTTTTGCTGTCTAATACATTAGCTTTCATTGAAAGCATAATAGATGAAGATCTGCACTACACGGAAATAGGAAATGCCCCCAAAACTTGAGTTTCAGCACAAGTTGCAGGTGCCTTGGAAGCACTGTGCACTCGCTGCACAGAAGTAGACAGCTGAGTCTTCAGGCTGGGTGTCTGCTATGTGCAGGGAGAGATGTTTGGCATTTTTATCCAGTAAAACTGTGAGTCTTTGGTTACTCTCATGTTGCTTAGTTGAGCGAATGTAGATGATCAGCCGGAGGCTTTTCCCAAGTTCTTGCTTATACCAAGGGAAATAATCTGAATTACTATCTGTATAAGTACAGTTGATCACAGCCTTGACTCCCTGGTGGACACTCAGACTGGAAGGACTCTGCTTCACATTCTCTCCTCCACTGGCACCTAAAGAGAAAGTAAAGGCAAGACTATGAAAATAGTTACACACCAGAATTTACCTTTATTACAGGATTTAGAGAAAACCTCAACAAAGTCTGTGATTTCTCTGTTTGATAAAATTTATCTTCTTAGTCTTTCCCTCAGTTTCAACTCACAGTCCATCCGCAGCCACAAGAATAGGAATCCAGCTCCAAAGGATGTCTTCATTGTAAAAAATCACTTGTGGACATGTAGCCACCAGCAGACAAAGTTGCTTCCAATATCAAGTTATTCCTTCTTAGCTAAGAATCAGTGTTCACATAATCTACTCAACCAATCAGAAAGAGACTGCCCTGCCACTATCAATTCTTACAGAAGCCACTGAATGGTGAGCCCTCCAATGTTCTGCAACAGGAACAGAGGTGCCCTGCCATCTTGTGGTCACATATACGAATACCATATTTGCTGCTTCTGTGTGTTTTGTGTTCCTGTAAGAGACTCAATAACAAAAGCAAACGTAACCTAAATTAGGGCAGTGCAAAAACTAGTGGGAAGACCAGGAGTTAGATATCTGCACACTACTAGACACTTTTCTTTGTCAAAATTTAACATACATCACCTGAGGGTCAGGAGAAACATAATTAAAGGTACTATACTATTAACTTAGAAAACATGAAAGGAAAACGTGTGTATGACAATTCCCCCTCTCCTATTTGTTAAAAAGACCCAGGCTGAGGGAAATATCAGATAGTGATCAGCTAATGAAATAATCTGTCAGTCAGTAAAAAGCAGTCAGGTTGATGATGATTTCCTGCAGCTGCGGATCAGAATCACCAGTCCACTTGAAGAAGCTGCTTCCTGTCAGCTTGGTTGCAAGTGGTGACTTGATTTCTCGTAGTATGAATCTGAAAAGATACAGGAGGGGAATGGTCCATGGCCAAAAAGGAAGATGTTGGAGGAATAGAGAAACTTTCTGCTTACAACAGACAAACATTATACGAATCCAGAGATACACAGTTGATCAGTGCCCTCGATTAACTGCAGCTGTTTGAGGGACCTAAAGCCTCTCACAAAGTGCCTTCTTCAAAAGGGCAGTGGCATCTGGGACACTTTTCTGAGTCTTCAGCTTGCTTCCCTTCACTGTCTTGTTTTGTCCCACCTGAGGGGGGCTCAACTGGACGAAGCCAAAGGTTGACTTGATGGAACCTATATCAATTAGGAGCATAGCCACTGCTTTGCACTGGTATTCCCCTGTCCTGGTTATAACCAGATTTAAATATATTCAAATCTTCTGGATCTTTCTGTCCTTTCAGAATATCAAATTCCAAATTCTCACATCTCCAATACTGCACAAAGACTTCCTAGGATTGTCTCTCTTAATAGCTGTCTAGTGAACAAAAATATCCTGCTTAGTTTCATTTCTGTTCATGAATCCATAGCCATTTCAAACATTGAGGCACTTAACAGACCTAAGACTTGGATTGCCACTACTAGCCATGGAAGAGTCTTTTGAATGAGAACTGTTTACTCTTATATCCGGAACAAATTTGTCAGACACCTTTAACGCAATTTCACTTAACCTGCTGGGTACAATACCAGATTTAGTAAAGTCTTTTGAGTAAGAACTCCATACTACTGTAAAAGCACTCTTCCCTTTTGGGGTCATATGCATGGGAGAATTTTTAATGGATATGCCACTTTCAATTCATCTTGAAAAATGTTGGAAAATACTCCAGAGCAACTCAAAAAGAGGTTTATGTAAGCTAATACTCCAGTAATGGGTAGAGCACATTCAACGCAGCAAGAGGGGGCTAACAGACCTATACCAGTTTCATTGTTCAGTACCCCAAGAAATTTGTTGCTCCACTCACTGTTTTAAAGTTTCCAGGTCCCTATTTGGGTGCCACTCTATAGGGATAATTCTGTGTAATCTCACCTAGTAGTTTCACACAATAAATCAGACAGAGTCAAAATTGGATTTTCAGCAAGGAGTTTTGAACAGCGTCGTGGAGTCAGCCAAGCCTCATTTATGCTGCTTCCTCTGCCAGTTTTATTAGTCAATTTAACATAAATTACCCAAGGTTTAGGTTGGCATAATGCTCTTATTCTTGTCTGATCTCAAAAGCTAAGTTGGGTCAGGCCTGATTAGTACTTGGATGGGAAACTGCCTGAGAATACTGGGTGCTGTAGACTGTGTGTGTGTGTGTGTGTGTGTGTGTGTGTGTGTGCGTGCATGTGTGTGTGTCACCTATCAGTTAGCCCCATTAAACACTTATTAACTTCTTTCTACATGATATTTCTGCTGCCATGCTAATTTGACTAAATTATATTTTTTATTAATACTTTAGATATAGCTCTAGAAAAAAATTTCATTGAAGATATTCAAGGGAAGTTTTCTTTATATTGTTTGTTTTTATCAATTTAAAAAAGTAGATTGGGGACTGGAGTTGTAGCCCAATGGTAGGGCATTTGCCTTGCATGCAACTGACCCATGATGGAGAATGGACACAGGTTCAATCCCCAGCATTTCCCAAGCAGGGGCAATTTCTGAACACAGAGTCAGGAGTAACCCATGAGCAGCATTTGGTGTGGCCCAAAAAACAACAACAAAGTAGATCAATTTCTAAGAAAAGTTATGTGCAATGAAATTAAGGACTGATATGCTTACAAAATTTCTGTGCATATATATGCAACAAAATAATTCACAATATTAAATTATAAAAGTGCATGAAAAACTTAGAGGAAGATGAAGTTGAAAAAAATTGTCTGCCTTTAGAAATGTCACTACTGCCAGAGAAAAAAATTGTCTGCCTTTAGAAATGTCACTACTGCCAGAGCTTTTACTAACATTAACTTTTTGTTTGTTTGTTTGGGAGTCACATCCAACTGTGCACAGGGGTTATTCCTGGTTCTACACTCAAGAATCATTCCTGACTGACTCAGGAAACCATATGGGATCAAAACTGGGTTGTTTGCTTGCAAGGTTTTACCTATTGTACTATTGCTCTGGCCCCAAATGCCTTTTTTTTTTTTTGGTTTTTTTTTTCTGTTTGTTTGTTTTTGGGTCACACTCAGCAGTGCTCAGGAGTTACTCCTGGCTATCTGCTCAGAAATAGCTCCTGGAAGGCACAGGGGACCATATGGGACACCGGGATTCGAACCAACCCCACCTTATGTCCTGGATCAGCTGCTTGCAAGGCAAACACCGCTGTGCTATCTCTCCGGGCACCCCCCCCACCTTTTT
>PVKC010025983.1:0-16289 GCA_004027635.1 Crocidura indochinensis | reverse complement strand
TTGAGCCAATATGGCCCACTCCCACCTGGTCTGGAGGACAGCAAACGAAAGATAAACACAAAGAGAAGACAGAATTCACAGTTCTTTGCAGTTGGCCACACTAGGCCGGCGTGGATTCGCAGAGATTCCCTGCCTGATGTCACAAATAGGGAACCTTGCTTTTGCACAGTACTTGAATATTGCCGGTTTTCACTGTAATGGCATGTTCCTGGGCATTCCTGCCCTGGAATGGAACTCTGGGAGAGCGAGTTTTTTTTTTTTTTTTTTTTGAGCCAATATGGTCCATTCCCGCGAGGTCTGGAGGATAGCAAACGAAAGATAAACACAAAGAGAACACAGAACTCACAGTTCTTTGCAGTTGGCCACACTAGGCATGCGTAGATTCGCAGAGATTCCGCATGGCACATTTCTTTATCAACCAAAGATGTTCTCTCTCTTCTCTCTTTTTTCTCTCTTTCTCTGTTTTTCTCTTCTCTCTATTTCTCTCTCTTACTTTTTTAAAAACTATTTAAAGTCCACATAATTTGAAAAAAAAACTTTGTATTTTGGATGTGAATATACCTGTTTGAAATTTAAATTTATGGGACCAGAGTGCTAGTTTCAAGGGTGAAAGCACATGCTTTACAGGTCTCACACTCCCTTGATTTCCAGAATTGCATGGCCCCTGAGTACTGGCCAGGAGCAATCTCAGAATGCTAAGTCATACATATCTCCTAAGAATCTGCCAGAAAACCATAAAAGAAAAGATAAGAAAAAAGTGAAATTTTAATTTGTGAAGATAAGAAGACACTATTAGAAACTGAGGCACTAGGCAAAGGAGGGTAAATCTCCTCAGAAAAGGAGAAATCCCAAGAAATTGAATTCTTTCTTAACCTTGTTAAGGTCATGGAAAAAACCATCAGGAATCCAAAGATCAAATAAGCCAGGTCAATTGATATAGTCAACTTAAAAGCAGTCAAGTCAATTTTAAAACATTTCATTGTCACCTGTTTATCTATCTATGGTCATGCCTAAGACTTCTTTATTTTATAAAATAATTTATCAATCTTGATAAATCAAAAAGCTATTTTTAGTAAGTGAATGAACCATGAAAGCATGATTTTCTTGATCTCTGTGCGATTAATATTTTGATTTAAATAATCTTTTATGGGGTCGGGAAATGCCTTGTGCATTTAGAAAGTTTAGCAGCACCTCTGATCTCTAAGGACAGTATCTTTCTCCCCAAAATGATATTACCAATTGACCTCTTAGGACAGAGAGCAAAAAAGAATAAAATAAAAAGATAATCATCACCAAATTGGAGATGACAAAAGAAGAAAAAAATTAAAATGAGTTGAGAGCAAAGGTTAAAAGGAAGGTCTTCCCCTTCTACAGACAACAAATCTGACTATTGTTCTGAGGCCATCACAAGATGTTTACCACTGATCCTTTGAACCATGAGCTGGCCACCTACTCAGAACATCGGGCTCCTCATCAAACAAAGCTGTGCTGTATAACTATGGCACGATCTCTAAGAAACCTGAAAATATACAAGCTATTTTCAAACACTTGATTAAGAGACACTAACTTTGAAGATCAGAAAAATAGTGCAAAGATATTACCAGTTGGCCTCTTAGGACAGAGAGCAAAATAAATAAATAAAAAGGTAACCAATCACCAAATTGGAGATGACAAAAGAAGAAAAAAATTAAAATGAGATGAGAGCAAAGGTTAAAAAGGAAGGTCTTCCCCTTCAACAGACAACCAATCTGACTATTGTTCTGAGGCCTTCACAAGCTGTACACCACTGATCCTTTGAGCCATGAGCTGGCCACCTATTAAGAACATCGGGTTCTTTATCAAACAAAGCTGTGCTGTATAACTATGGCATGATCTCTAAGAAACCTGGAAATATCTGAGCTATTTTCAACCACATGCTTAAGAGACACTGACTTTGAAGGTCATAAAAATAGTTCAACAGGCTAAGCATGTCCCAGAAGTCTGGTTTGAGTCCTGTTACCACAGTGTAAGAAGCTACACCCAAGCAGAGTCCAGTGTAGCCCCCAGAATGAAATAGAGACAGAAATAGAGACTGTCTGATTTGGGAGGGGGGATGATTTGGGGATGACAAATTATAGATTTAAAGTTCTGTGTTACTGAAGGTTTATAAGATACTGAAAAAGGATTCTCTATCAGCATAAATACTTGCTATGTAGTTAATGTTCACTCACTTGTCATAATCACCTGGGTTTCACCTGGATCCCAGACCTAAGGACTTACCTTTGGCCCTTGGATTCCAATGCCTCGAGGCCCAGATGGACCTGGGGGACCTCTTACACCAGGCTCTCCCTAAAAACAAACAAACAAAGAAACCCACGGTGAAGGAGAGTCACTTAGTAAAAGCAAAAATAAACCTTATGTTATATAATATCTGACATAGAAATATATTTTCAAAATATATGTAAAATCCCAGACTCTTGAACTAAAAGCAGTGAGGTCTTCTCTATCTGATCTTCACACTATATGTTATCTTTCTTTGTTTTAATTTCTTTTGCCCATAATGAAATCTTTAGGTCAATTGATATAGTCAACTTAAAAGCAGTCAAGTCAATTTGCTTCTTGGCAACCTTAAAATGTATTTCCCACCAGAATACCCTTATTTGAAATTTTAAAGCATTTCATTGTGAATAGAGAAAGAAAGAGAAAACAATAATATTATTATTAATAATAATAATAATAAAACAAACCATTTAAAACTTTAATCTTCTACAGAACTATTTTCTCATATTATCTTTTTCTTGTTTTCTGAGTCATATTCAGTGGTGCTCAATGTTTCTCCCTGTTGAAACAGAGCTCATAGGACTGTATGTGCATGGATGTAGTGTCAAGTATGAAATCCTTGAACTATTGCTCCTTCCTCCTCTAATTTTTTTGGCAACAAACATTATGCTTCTTGTTTAAGGACTGTCTCTGTGATATCTGCCACTACAATAGCTGTGACAATTGGTAAATTCTAAAAAGATTTATCTGTTTCTTCAAGGTGTGACAGTTCCTAGACAAATAGAAGAAAAAATACCAGATGATTTCACTTATATATTATAAAGGATATCAGGATCAAAAAGGAGATACCTAGAATATCCTTGACTCTAGATTATAAAAATTGGCCAGACAGAGAAGGAAAGAAACCAAGGGAGTTAATAAGAAGAGACAGAGGTAACAGGCAGAAGTAAGGAATCTTAGTTATGTCAGTGGTATAGAGATGTGGTGAATGCACATATCTAAGTCACACAATAACAACTCTGTAAACATGAGACCTAAACTTAAACATATGCTATCAATAGGTAGGCTGGGGCATAAAGTTGGGGTGGTGAGAAGGATCCTGAGGATATTGGTGAAGGGAAATTGACACTGGTGATGGGACTGGTACTGAAACACTACATGCCTGAAACTCTGTTGTAAACTCCACTGTAATTTGTAAATCATGGTGCCGTAATATAATAGAATTTAAGTGATTGGAGTGATGGTGCAGCAGTAGGGCATTTGCCTTGCATGCTGCTGACCCAGGATGGACTGTAGTTTGATCCCCATGTCTTATATGGTCCCCCAAGCCAGGAGGAATTTCTGAACACATAGCCAAGAATAACCCCTGAGCATCACCGGGTGTGGCCCAAAAATTAAAAAAAAATTATTTAAATTAAAAAAAAAATTATTCAAATTAAAAAAAGTTGACTTCACTCTATAGAATATTTAAGTACTTTGTGCCTCTTGTTTTCATCATTAGATTTTTGGCCAAAATTCTGGGATTAATTTTACATCCCATTGTATTATAATATTAAAAACAAACTATTTAACTGAGAAACAAAGATATAATTAAATAAGGGGCCAGAGCAGTGATGCAGAGCACAAGGCGTTTGCATTGTGCATGCTAGCCTAGGGTGAACCGCAGTTCCATCCTCTGGCATCCTAAATGGTCCCCCAAGCCAGGGGCAATTTCTGAGCGCATAGCCAGGAGTAACCTCTGAGCGTCACCGGTGAGGCCTAAAAATAAAATATAAAAAAGAACAAAAGCAAAACAAAGCAAAATATAGAATTAAATAAGTATTGTGCTTCAAATATACACAAAATATTTATTTGAGTACGATTTCCTGGGAAGGTTCCAAAGATTGAAAGGAAAGTAAACTTTGAAACAGATGAGCTTAAAAAAAGAGCTCACTCTTCCTTTGGAATGATTTCCTTTGAGTCCCACGGAGTATAACTTAGTAAATTTGCTTCTAAAAATTGCATTAAACATTTGGAATAAGTAATTTCTTTGTTCTATATCTTTAAAAAGAACCAAAGGTACAAGCATTGAGTGTAGAACTTCAACTCTTTGCCCTCACTAGCCTTTCTATATTCTGTTAGGAGCTTAAAGCTTATGGCTTCCAACTGTGTAAAAATCAGGGACTATAAGGAAGGGTGAAATCATTATCTAGAAATATAGTCCCTTTTTTAAACTTACTTCACTTTCTACTTACAACCTCTTAAATATCTCTAGAGAAAGCAAAGCCATACAAGAGCACGAACATCTTTTCAACTTAATTTCATTTATTACTAACATCTTTTCATTTATATATTTATAATTACGTATTTTCCTTTTATGATTCTAGTCTCTGCTCACTTTTTCTTCGAGTTAGTATTTAGCTGCTTTCAGAACTATAGTTTCTGGAGTTGGAGTGAAAGCTCAGTGGTAGGATGTTTTCCTTGTACACAGTCGACCTGGAACCAATTCACGTTCAGTCCCCAGTATCCCATATGGTCCCCAGAGCCTGCCAGGAACAATTTCTAAGTACAGAGCCAGGGATAATCCTGAGATCTGCCACACATGGCCCACCACCACCACCCCCAAAATAATCCTATAGTTTCTATAGGCATACCTCTCTCTTTAGCACCTTTCTTCTCTGACTCTCAATTTCAAGTCACCCCAAGTTTCTCCCAACTTAAAGGATCACTCCTATCATCAAGGTCTACAAGCAGACAACAAAATATTGTTCTGTATTTTATGCATTTCTATCATTTCCTCTTTATCAGTACTCCTGAAGTACCTTTAAAGAAAGTATCTATAGGGGCCGGAGAGATAGCATGGAGGTAAGGTGTTTGCCTTTCATGCAGATGGAGAGTGGTTTGAATCCTGGCATTCCATATGGTCCCTTGTGCCTGCCAGGAGTGTTTTCTGAGCTTGAAACCAGGAGTGACCCCTGAGCGGTGCCAGGTGTGACACCCCTCCTCAGCAAGAAAAGTATCTAAAAGTTCACTGACTTCAACTATAATTGATTCATCCATTTGTTACCTTATGACACCCTCCAGTGAAACTGAGCACAGGTTAATATAGTTTAAAATATGTTCCTCAAAATCATTAAATGTTTTATCAAAAACATTTACCTTCTTTACCAAAACCCTCAAATTTTCTCAAACTGGAGGTATATCAAAATCTTTTTTCTCATAAAATAATAATAATAATTATCCCAGACCTCCAAAATAACCTTCCAGTCCATAACAAATGGAAATACTTTACTATTGGATACTGAGACAAAGAAGGATACGAAAGAGATTTGTATGGGTGATGTCTCATATTTTCTTCATGATAATGAAGTGGAGGAGTGGAATTGAAGAGTGATTGCTTCTCATGCCAAATCTGAAAGTTAGTATAGCCTGCAGAGGGAGCTCTTGCATTAGATTATATTCCTAGACCCAAAAATTAACCGACCAAATTTTACCAAACAGAAATAATCTACTTCCAGATATTGAGGGAAATCTGTATGTGAAAGAGAAAAATGAAAAAATGGAAACATTAATGTGAATTCATTAACATGAATTCTTAGTTTAGTGTTCTATGGCGGCTTAGTTCTATGAAACTAAAACCTAAATTCTAGTGCTTATATTAGTAAATCATATATATTTACTAATATATATACATATATATTTACTAATATATATAAATAAATATAATATATATTTACTAATATATATAATATATATACATGCATCAATTTCATAAGACAGTAGTCAAAGCTCTATCCTATCCTACCTACTACACTTCCTATATAAATATAAAAATCTAACTCAAGATTGCCTGCATAGTCATGGTCCACAAAAGAATTCTCTCTGGGAAATACTCATTTCATTTTCATAGGAAATGAACAAGTTTCATAGGAAATTGATCATGTCTATTGCAGAATTATTGCAGATGCTTTATATAGGCCATAGTTCAGTTCTTTTTTTTAAGTAAACATAGAGTAAGTAGAAAATATAATTACTCATGAAGGTAAAGTTTAGGTAAGGTGGAAAAAGGAATTTTGTGGAAAGCAAATACAAAACAAATATGAAAGATGCCAGGTACTGAGTTATTTAAGAGATATAACCCATGGGCCAAGATGTATCTCAGAAGTCGCATGTGCCTTATGCATATACAACACTGGTTTTCATACCTGATACCACAAAGATTGAGAGAGTAAGAAAGAAAAAGAGAGTCAAAACTAATTTCAATTAATAAATTAAAATTAAAGATTATCAAACTATAATAGAATAAAAAATCTTTTATATCTTTCTCCTCTGAGTTGTTATTTGAATAAAGGAGTGCAACTGTCTCTTGTGTATTGATTTTGTATCTGGTCAACTTGCTATATTGGTTTATTGTTTCTAGGAGCTTTTCATGGACTCTTTAGGATCTTTTATGTATGCCATCAGGCCATCTGCAAATAAAGATTGTTTTACTTCCTCTTTTTCAATTTGGATTTCTTTATTTCCTTCTCTTGCCTGCTTGCTATAACTAGAACTTCCACTAATACATTGAATAAGAGTAGAGACAATGAACATCCTTGCCTAGTGCCTGACTTTAGTGGAAATGCTTCCAGTTTTTTGCCATTAAGAAACAGTGTCAAAGGCCAGAGAGATAGCATGGAGGTAAGTAATTTGCCTCGCATGCAGAAGGTTGGTGGTTTGAATCCCGGTGTCCCATGTGGTCCCCTGAGCCTTTCAAGAGCTATTTCTGAGCATAGAGCCAGGAGTAACCCCTGAGTGAGTCAGGTGTGACCCCCCCCCAAAAAGAATTAACTGTCACATGGGGACAAAGATAGCACGGAGGTAGGACATTTGCCTTACATGCAGAAGGGTGGTGGTTCGAATCCTGCATCCCATATTATTCCCCGAGCCTGTCAGGAGCTATTTCTGAGTTATCCAAGAGTAACCCCTGAGTGCTGCCAGGTGTATCCCAAAACCAAAAACCAAACAAACAAACAAAAAAGAATACACTGTCACTATATACCTTAAATATAACTGTGAAAGACTTATAATTCACAGTGGTCTCAAATTAAAATGAAAAAATAATATTGGGAAATCCAATTACAAACAAGTTTGTAACCATAGTGCTTAAATGAATTACTTTCATCAAAAAAGGGAGAGGAGGAGGAGGAGGAAGAAGAGGAGGAGAAAGAGAAGTAGGAGAATGAGGAGAAGGAGAAAGAAAGATGATGATGAAGAAGAAGAAGAAGAAGAAGAAGAAGAAAAGAAGAAGAAAGAAGATGAAAAAGAAGATGAAGATGAAGAAGAAGACTAAAAAGGAGGAGGAGGAGAAGAAGAAAAGAAGAAAGAGAAGAAGAAGAAAGAAGAAGAAGAAAGAAGAGAAGAAAGGAGGAAGAGGAGGAGGAGAAGAAGAAGAAGAAGAAGAAGAAGAAGAAGAAGAAGAAGAAGAAGAAGAAGAAGAAGAAGAAGAAGAAGAAGAAGAAGAAGAAGAAGAAGAAGAAGAAGAAGAAGAAGAAGAAGAGAGAAGTTGGCTATGGACTTTCTTGAGGAAGGTTCCTTCCACACCTATTTTGCTGAGGGTTTTAATCATGAATTGGTGGTGTTAATCAGAACTAGTATTCAAGCCAAAGTCAACAACAGTGGAATCTAGAGACTCAAATCTTAACAGTATAAAGTTAAAATGGGTCTGTTACACTGGCAAACTGGGGGCAAGGGGCTGAGGTATGGGATGCACTCTGAAAACATTGGTGGAGGGATGTGCACATTTGTGGTGGAATTGACCTTGATACATTCATTGCATGTCTAAAAATACACCTATAAGGGCTCTTTGTAAATCACAATAATTTCAATGAAATATCTTTTTAAAAAAGAAAAATGAAGATAAAAGAGCTGCTGAATCGTTTCTTAATTCCACAGAGAATCCACCGGCATTTAGAGGATTTTCCTAATTTGACTTCAGGCACAATTAAGTATTTTAATGTCCTTATTATAAAAGGTAGAGTAATAACATACATAGAGGAAAAATATGTAAGTAATTATATGGTCATTATTAAACAAGGCAAAGGAAAATGATAACCTATAGGGCCAAAGACATATTATAGAAGTTAAGGCATTTACCTTGTCTGCAGCCAACCACGGTTCAGTCTTTGATAACTCATACAGTCCCTGAGCCCCACTAAAAGTGACCCCTGAGCACAGCAGGTAATAGCCCTGAACACTGCAGGGTGTGGTCCAAATTGCTCCCCACAAAAAAAAAAAAAACATAGGCTTTATATTTATCTATAAAGATAAAAAGGTATATTGACCTAAATAAATGTTTTCATAAAACCAAAGAAACTTATAGGAGAATAAAAACAAATATTCAATAGATACATCAGAGAATGCTCCAGAATAGTTCTGTAAGAGATCATCTTAGGAGCTGGAGCAGTAGTGCAAGAGGTAGGGCATCTGCCTTGCCTGAGCTAAACTAGGACAGACCATGGTTCCATACCCCAGCATCCCATATGGTCCCCAAGTCAGGAGCGACTGGTTGTGACCCAAAACAAAATACAAACAAACAAACAAAAAAGAGATCATCTTAGTATGGTCCTATTAATCATTAATTGAATTTTGCTATTCTAAAATTAAAAATTTAGAATGATAAATTATCAATTTTATTTTATCATTGGTAACTCTTTGTTTCAGTTAATATTAAATTTATTAATTGATAATAAAATAATAATCATTTGTTAAGTTTATTTTGTGGCAGATATTTTTTACACATTAATCTTTTAAATAATATTTTTATTTAAATACTGTGATTACAAACATGATTGTAGTTGAGCTTCAGTCATAAAAAGAATAACCCACTTAACCAGCGCAACATTCTTATCACTAATGCCACCATCTTCCTCCTCCCCCAGTTCCCACCTATGTAGGAGACAGGCTTTCTTCTTCCCTCACTCATTGGCATTGTTATGATAGTTCTCAGTGTAGTTATTACTCTAACTGCACTCACCACTCTTTGTGGTGAGCTTCATATCATGAGTCAATCCTTCCAGCCCAGACTCTAAGAATAATTTCAAATAATGTCTTTTATTTTCTTAAAATCCATAGATGAGTGAGACTATTCTCTTTGTCTCTCTCCCCTGACTTATTTCACTCAGCCTAATAGATTTCATGTACATCCATGTATAAGAAAATCCCATGACTTCATCTCTCTTGATGGCTGCATAATATTCCATTGTGTATATGTACCACAGTTTCTTTAGTCTTTCATCTGTTGTAGGGCATCTTGGTTATTTCCAGCGTCTGGCTACTGTAAATAGCACTGTAATGAATATAGGTGTGAGGAAGCTATTTTTGTATTGATTTTTGTATTCTTAGGGTATATCCTTATGAGTGGTGTAGCTGGATCATATGGGAGCTCAATTTCCAGTTTTTGGAGGAATCTCCAGATTATTTTCCATAAGGGCTGGACTAGATGACATTCCCACCAGCAGTGAATGAGAATTCCTTTCTCTCACATTCCAGCCAGCACTGATTGCTGTTATTCTTTGTGATGTGTGTCAGTTTCTGTGGTGTGAGATGGTATCTCATTGTTGTTTTGATTTGCATCTCCCTTGATGATTAGTGATATGAAGCATTTTTTCATGTGCCTTTTGGCCATTTGTATTTCTTCTTTGACAATGTGTTCATTTCTTCTCCCCATTTTTTGATGGGATTAGATGTTTTTTGTGCAAAGTTCTGTTGTTACTTTGTATATCTTTGATATTAGCCTCTTATCTGATAGGTATTGGGTGAATAACTCCTCCCATTCTGTGGTTGATATTTGTATTCTAGGCATTATTTTCTTTGAAGTGTAGAAAGCTATTCAGCTTAATATAGTCACATCTGTTTATCTCAGATTTTCTTTGTGAAGTGCTGGTTCCTTCTTGAAGATGCCTTTATTCTCAATGTCTTGGACTGTTATATCTACGTGTTATTCTATATACCTATGGTTTCTGGTCTGATATCAAGATCTTTAATTCATTTGCATTTGACCTTTGTGCAAGGTGTTAGATGTTGAGTTTGTGGCTGACCAGTTGTCCCAACATCACTTAGTGAAGAGGCTTTCCTTACTCTATTTTGCATTTATTGCCCCTTTAACAAAGATTTATTTTCTGGGGAACATTCTCTGAACAGTCTAGTCTATTTCACTGACATAAGGGTCTATCTTTATTCTAATATCATGCTGTTTTAATGACTATAGCTTTGTAATACAGTTTAATGTTGGGAAATGATGCCTCCCATATTCCTTTGCCCAAGGTTTTCTCTAGCTATTTGTGGGTGTTTATTGTTCCAGATGAATTTCAGGAGTGTTTGATCCACTTTTTTTAAATATAATTTTTATTTTAATCATAGTGGCTTACATATTGTTGACAATCATATTTTAGGTACATATTAACATAAAATCAGGGAAATTTCCATCACCAAATTGTCCTCCCTCCACCTCTGTTCCTGTCCTACCTCCCATATCCTCTTCTCTAACCCCCGGGGCTGCTAGAGTAAGTGGTCCCCCCTGTGCCCAGCTTACTCCTTAGTGGTCTTACACTTGTTTGATTCACTTTTTTTAAAGAATGTCATGGGTATTCTTAGAGGGATTACATTAAATCTTTAAAATGGTTTGGGGAGTTTTGACATTTTATTGATGTTAATCCTCCCAATCTATGAGCAAGGTAAGCATCTCCATTTCCTTAGGTCCTCCTTTATTTCTTGAAGGAGGGTTTTTGTAGTTTTCTTTGTATAGGTCCTTAACATCTTTAGTTGACTCCAAGATATTTGTGTTTCTGTGACCCCAAAGTGAATAGTATTGGTTTTTATAATTTCCATTTCTTCTCTATCATAATTGGTGTAGAAAACAGGACATTAATTTTTGTGTGTTAATTTTGTAGCCTGCCACTTTACGATATAAATTTATTTTTTCTAGAAACTTTCTGTAGTCTTTAGGGTTTTCTAAATATAGCATCATATTATCTGCAAACAGTGAGAGCTTGACTTCTTCCATTCCTATCTAGATACCCTTGCTATCTTTATCTTGCCTAATCACTATAGTGAGAACTTCCAGCACTATGTAAGAGAGGGAATACTTGTCTTGTACCAGATTTTAGAGGAAAGGCTTTTAGTTTAATCTCCATGAGAATAATATTTGCCATTGACTTCTGATAGGGGGCCTTGACTATATTGAGAAAAGTTCCTTCCAGTCCCATCTTGATGAGAGTTTTTATCAAGAATGGATGTTGGACCTTATCAAATGCTTTCTATGTATCTTTGATATGATCATATGGTTTTTATTTTTCTTTTGTTTATATGGTATATTGTGTTGATTGATTTACGTATGGTAAACCACCCTTGTATTCCTGGAATGAATCCTATTTAGTCATAGTGTATGACCTTCTTGATGTGGCATTAGATCCTATTTACTAGAATTTTGTTGAGGATCTTTGCATCTGTGTTCAATTAGGGATGTTGGTATGTAGTTTTCTTTTTTGCAGCATCTCTGTCTGATTTTAGAATCAGGGTGATGTTAGCTACATAAAAACTATTTGGAAGTGCTCCTGATTCTTCAATTTTGTGAAAGAGCCTGAAAAGTAATGGTAGAAGTTCCTCTTGAAAGGTTTAATATATTTATATATTTGTTAGTGAATTCATCTGGGCCTGGGCTTTTGTTTTGGGGATGACGTTTGATGACAATTTTAATTTCCTCAGTAGCGATGGGTCTGTTTAGATTTGCTAGATCATCCTGGTTTAACCGTGGAAAATTATAGAAATCCAAGAATTTATTCATTTTTTCCAGGTTCTTGTGTTTCATGACATAAAGTTTCTCAAATTAGTCTCTGATTACCCATTCAATCTCTGCAGTACCTATAGTGATCTCCCCCTTTTTATTTCTGAAATGGGTCATCAAGTTTCTCTCTGTGTTTCTTTGTGAGTTTTTCTAGTGGTTTACCAATCTCGTTTATTTTTTCAGAGAACCAACTTTTGCTTTTGTTGGTCTTTTGGATTGTTTTATTGATTTCAACTTCATTAATTTCTGCTCTAAACTTTGTTATTTCCTTCTGCCTACCTATTTCTGGTTCCTTATGTGGGGCATTTTCTAATTTTAAAAGCTGTGTCATTAAGTTTTTTATATAGGCCCCTTCTTCCTTTCTGATGTGTGCTTGAAAAGCCATAAATTTTCCTCTCAGAACTGCTTTTGCTGTGTCCCATAAATTCTGACTATTTTTGTCTTCATTGTCATTTGTTTCCAGGAATGTTTTGATTTCCTCTTTTATTTAATCTCTGACCCACTGGCTGTTCAGTAGTGAACTGTTTTATTTCTAGGTGCTAAAGTTTTCTTCTGCGTCCCTTTGTGATTCACTTTTAATTTTAGTGCCATGTGATCTGAGAAAATAGTCTGTACTACTGGGCTAGCATATATATATATATATATATGTATATATATATATGTATATATATATATATACACCAGTCTACTTTCTTCCATTTATCTTTTCAGAGCTAGTATATTTTTGTTGGGTTTCAGTCTTGTTGACCTATCAAGGGTGACAGAGTAGTTTTGACATCTCCCACTATTATTGTGTTGCTATTGATATCTTCTTTCAGATTTGTCAACAATTGTATTAAATATTTTGCTGGTCTCTCATTTGGGTGTGTATATGTTTAGGAGTATGATTTCTTCTTGTTTCACATATTCTTCGATTAATACAAAAATGGTCATATTTGTCTCATAACTTTTCTAAGTCTAAAGTTTGTGTCATCTGATATTAATATTGCCATTTCAGTTTTTTAATAGAGTTGTTTGCTTGGATGACTTTCCTTCAGCCTTTGATTTTGAGTCTATGTTTGTTCTGACTATTCAGATGTGTTTCTTGTAGGCAGCAAAATGTTTGATTCAGTTTTTGAGCCATTTTGTGTGACAGATATTTTCATTTAATATTTAATGTTAATTTAATATCTTATCCTATCAATATCAACTACTTATTATTATGGAAAAAGTAACTGAGGTTGGCAAACATAATTAATTTAAGAAAGCCACATATCTGGAAGCAATCCAAACCAAGACCTGACTCCATTGCCCATTGCCCACATTGATACTGAACTGGGTTAAATGTAAGACATAAACTTCCCCATTAGGTGATGAACTATGGTTGTCCTTTAATCAAAAACAATGCAACTATGACAGTTCTTTGCTATACTAGATATGAACAATAACAATTTCTCAAGAAGGAAATATCCTTGTTGAAAGATTCTTAAAAGGGCCACACCTCATGGTGATCAAAGCATATACCTGGCTCACTCTGTGCTCAAAGATCACTCCTGATGGTGCTCAGGACTGAACTGGGATGGGCTGAATGGAAGTCAATCATCTTACCCCTCTTCTGTCCTCTGGGCTCTTTTATTTTCTTTTTATCTATATTTCTTGATTTGGCATAGTAATGCATACTAATAATGCATACAACTACAATCACTAATGATATGTTACAATTCATAAAAATGTTTTAGTGATCATTATAAATTTTTAAGACTAATCCCATGAAGTATTATTAACATTATTATTATCATTATTATCTGTTCACTTTTTAGCTATGTGAAAGACTGCTAGAGGAACAATAATAAGGAAACAATTCATTATATCTTCTATATTTTTAAAGATTTCAATATAATATTTAAGGAGTTAGTTATTCTAGAGATAAGATAACCTAATTGACTTCTTTCCTTCCACCTCACATATCAGTAAGGCTTTAATCACAATTTTTTCTTTTTGTACAGAAGCGGGTTATAATCATTACAAAAATTATTTTATGATTTTCTACTTTGGGGGTTGTAAAAAGCAAATATAACTTACTTTGAAAGAATTTTCTTTTTAAGAATTTTCTAAAGTCAGTATGCTGAAGATTCTTAATGCTTTTAGTTCTAAAATAGAGTAGGAATTAGTGATGATTAGCAGCTGCTTAATACTTCTTTCTTTCTAGTTTTTAAATAAAATTAAGATACAGCTAATAAGTCTCAGCTACCACAAACATAAGTATCACTCTGTAATGTATTGAGTAAAGAACATATGGAACAGCTTAGTGCTTTGGAATGCCTAATCGTGGTTGTCAAGCTATCAATGAAAGTTTCAAAAGCCTTTTTTCACACTTATTATCAGACAACGCAGATATGTATGTTTTATTGACTATCTAATAGCATAATCAATTCTCAGATATTATTTTATATGAAAGGAGAGATGAAAACTATTCTTAGTACAATTATAATTATATTTACAATAATAATTATATACTTATACAAAATATGAATGATGAAATGATAAATTTTAGGAAAAAAGATATTAAATCACTCTATCTTTCAAGATTTGAGTCAGTTTCTCTCCCTGAGCTTTAGTATTTGTCAAAAAATACCAGTATTTTGGGGCCGGAGAGGTGGCACTAGAGGTAAGGTGTCTGCCTTGCAAGTGCTAGTCAAGGAAGGACCATGGTTTGATCCCCCGGTGCCCCATATGGCCCCCCCAAGCCAGGGGCAATTTCTGAGCGCTTAGGCAGGATTAACCCCTGAGAATCAAAAACGAGTGTGGCCCCCCAAAACTATACCAGTATTTCAAAATCTATGATAATTAAAAGAAATTGTCTTAAAATTTACAAAAACTTATTGTGATTATTTTATTCCTTAAAATCATATCAAAGTTGAGGAAATGATTCCCCTATACTAAGATCTTTTCTTTTACTCTTGATTTGTTTAGTTTGGTTTTGGTTTGTGGGGGGCACACCTGGTGATGCTCAAGGGTTACTCCTGGCTCTTCATTCAGAAATCACTCCTGACTTGGGGGACCATATGGGATGCCAAAAGATTGAACCGCAGTCTGTCAGCAGCATGCAAGGTAAACGTCCTATCGCTGCGCCACGGCTCCGGCCCTTCTTTTCTTTTACTTTTTATACTTTTTTCTTTCTCTCCCTCCCTTCTCTTTCCTTCATCTCTCCTTCATCTTTCCTTCCATCCCTCCTTCCTTCCTTTTTTTTCTTCCTTCCTATGCTGGGTACTAAACCTAGGTTCTAACATATACTAAGCAAGAGCCTTTGATGAGCCATATCTTTAGCCACATATCAGTAAAGTTTTTTTGTTTTTTTTAACAGACATTTATTCGAATATATAATGACAAATCTTACACAGTGATACTTAAGGTACATGGTGACAATAAATGGGGGCCTTTCCACCAGTGTTGTACTCCCTTCATCACTGTTCCCAAGCATATATCCCTTATCACCCTCCTTTATCTCCCAGAATGCTAGTGCATCTAAAAGCATATATGTTAACCTTAATGTAAACCTTTTTTTTTCTAGTTCCAGATATATTTACTAGTGATTTCTTAAAGGTTTGGAGTCAAGGGAGCACTGCTAAAACAATATCAATGTGGCAATTATCGCTTGCATGGGCCCACCGACGTATGGAGTTAATGGAAAAGAAAAACTTGCCAAAGTACAAGGAGACCCCAACCCTGGAGTTTCCTGACATAAGACCATTGCTAGGCTCCAGGCAAACTAGTTTGTCCAATCCCGGTCATTGTAGTGCCCACACAGTTATATTTTTCACAGTCTCTGTTGTTGATTTCACGTTTCTGTATAGAGGGTCCTAGCATATGTATATCCTACAATGAAGTCAGGATGGTACGAAGCAGCATCTAATTTCAATATGTAATTAACAGGCAATGCAGAAAGCCCTGTCCAGTATGCAGGTCGATGTTGTTATTTAGGTCTTCTCAGTGTTAAGGGAAGACTCCTTTGAGCAAATCGATGTCAGAGCAGCAGTAGGGTCTCTCCTAGTAGAGGATTGCTTCCAGGTGATGTCATAAGCAACGTTGGATGTTACATAGATGGCTTCCCTGGTTCAGGGGTAACTGGAAAATACCCAAAACCTCTGAGGCCTGTGCCAGGTCATCATGTAAGGCTCCATTGCACCACAAGATTTGTGTGTTACCATCTCTATTAGATAAGAACTTATTTGTATGTATAGTATTTTCC
>PVKC010025982.1:0-16257 GCA_004027635.1 Crocidura indochinensis | reverse complement strand
GCCACACCCAGTGACGCTCAGGGGTTAATCCTGGCTATGCGCTCAGAAGTCGCTCCTGGTCGGCACGCAGGACCATATGGGAACCGGGGGATCGAACCGTGGTCTGTCCTAGGCAAGGCAGCAGGCACCTTACCTCCTGCGCCACCTCCCGGCTCCCTAAAGTCCTTTTCTGAGAGATTGATTAGTTCGTTGGTCATTATCTGGGCATCAGAATTGTCATCTTCGTTCTCTATGTCTGATGCTGGCCTGCGTTGTTTCCCCATTGTCACACTTGTATTGTGTGTTTTTCTATGTGTTGTGGTGGTATTCATTGGGTAAGTGATGTACTTCTCTGGCTCTGCCCTTTCTGGGTGGGTTGATTTGGCCCCAGGAACGCTGATGAAATCCAGTCTCAGGCACCAGCAGGAATGCTGGTGAGATCGGATCTCAGGCAGCTGGAAACTGCATGACCCAGAATCGCCTCTGCACCCCTCTTAGTCCCGGCAGAAAGCAGCAGGAATCAGTATGCATACGTCTCCACCCGCCTCTGAAACAGGAAACCTCACCTGCAGGAATGCTGATGAAATCCACTCTAAGGCAGTGGCAGGAACGCTGATGAGATGGAATCTAGGCAGCTGGAAACCGCATGACCCAAGATGTCCTCTGTACCCCTCTGAGCCCTGCATCAGTGTGCATACGTCTCCATTCGCCTCTGAAACAGGCAATCTCACCCGCAGGAACGCTGATGAAATCCTCTCTAAGGCAGCGGCAGGAACGCTGGTGAGATCGGATCCCAGGCAGCTGCAGGAACACTGATGAAATCCACTCTCAAAAAGCACATATTAATTATTTTATTATTGTTGTTGTTGTTGCTTGATTTTTTTCTTTTTGTGTGCTTTGTTTTGTTTTTATTTAGGGACTGTGGTTATTGTTTAGTTGTTGTCTTTTTGCTGTGGTGCTTTTCAGGTTCTTTTTATGATTTTTTGTATTGCTTTTATGTTTTTAATTTTTTTTCCCTTTCTTCTCTTAAATTGATATTTATAGCTTCTAGAAGGACTCCTCCCATTTCTTGCTCGTTTGATTTTGACCTCCCTTTTCTCTTTCTTTTTTCTTTTCTCCAAACAGAACCACATAACTTGAACCATCTTGTTCTGCCTCACAAATTGAGGGTGAAATAATGGAAGGTACCAAGACCAAACAGTTGTATGAACATTGAGTAGAAATAAAAAATGATTAGACTTAAACACCAAATCCAAAGCCAATGACAACAGAATTTAAACCCAATCTACAACAAGCTAAATACAGAGGGGACCACTTATACTAGCAGTTCAGGGGGCAAAGGAGGGGGATATGGGATGTATGCTGGGAACAGGGGTGGAGGGAGGATAACAGTGGTGATGGGAATGCCCCTGATTTAATGTCACTATGTAACTAAACTATTATTGTGAAAGAGTTGTAATCCACTTTGATCAAAATAAAAATTATTTAATTAAAAAAAGATGACTTGCTATAGCCAAATTCAGGTAATGTCAGACTGAATGGCAAGGAGACTTTGAGGTAGGATATTTCTCACTCCTCTCTGATCCAGGAATCCTGGGATAATATACATTGCTCTGGATTTCAGAATAGGCAGAAAGGAAAAGGTGCCAAAGGGAATTGTGCTGACATTATCTGGCTACCTATTCTGAAGACTCTCATGTCAAAGTAATTTACCCTTACAAAGCTCACTTCTGGGGTGCCAGCCAGTCAGCTTTAGCTCTCTGGTTTCCATGCCCACAGTTCCTGCCACTTTGAATCAAAGATTTGAGAGGCAGGCAACTATTAGAAGTTCTTTGATGTCAGAAAGGAAAATGGCAATAAGGAATTTTCAAATTTTTCCTTTTTCTGTTCTAAAGGGGATGACTACTAAATTAGCTGATTGTGAAAAATGAAGCTGGTGGAACCCAATAGGTTGGTTAGATTCATAATTGTTGGATTACTGGGTCCTTACCTACTCAGTATTCATTCTCCACACCAGGGTGTTTGTGTTTGTGTTTGTGTTTTGTGTGTGTGTGTGTGTATGTGTGCGTGTGATCTAGTGTTGGATTACTGGGTCTCTCTCCACTTAGTTTTTGTTCACCACCCTAGGATGTGGTCTGGTTCTTGCTACAAAAAAGCCTGATTCTTCTTAGGAAGACTTGGTATTTATTCTCTGGTCTTCCCCACCAAGCTACCTTCCTTCTTAGAATCAGAAGGCTTGTGTGTTGGAATTCCTGAATCTGTTTTTACCTCCATTTATTGTGTGAATTATTTCCTGTGTTGACATTTGCTTTCAGACCCACATCTCTCCAGGTCCTGGTTTTGGAGCTTGAGGCTTCATTTACAGTAGTAAAACCTAAAAGCAGACAAGAGCTGACAAAGCAAGGTGGTGAAATTAGTGATGAAGGAAAGAGCTAGGTGGCAGCATCTAGGTCAGGAACTTTGTATGGTTTTGGGTCTCAGCAAAGGCTGAGAAATAGTTATAGGGTCTCAGAATAATCAGAGAAGCAATTTACCTATAAGTTTCTCATAGGTAACTTTTGTAGGCCCCAATCCTTATACTTTTTCCTCACCTATGGTCACTCAACCCTGGCAACCTTTGGCCTTGAATCTCTACTCTAAAGATTATGAGGAGAGTGTGCTTGTGCTCATACATCCAGTACCACATCCACATTGTCCAAGCTCACTTTCAAACGCTGTCTCCGAATCTGTCTTATTAGTGTTGGAGGATGTGCTGCATAAAAAGAATATACCACTGTGATGTCACACAGCACCCTATGGTCATTTAAATGAAGCTGTAGAGATTTTGATCTATATATCCATGAGAATAAGACATTGGGGAAGGTGGTGTATCCACATAGCTGACAATTTGAAGCTCTTAGACTAGAGGGAAGCACTCTCACAATTACCAGAAGAAAATATTAATAAGAGATATAATGATGTAGGTGACAACTCCACTACCTATAGTGACAGCACAGGTTGTCAGGGGATTCAGGGTCCTTCTCAGATGTGTAATGATGAAGAAGAATCAATGGTGGTCTGAAGATTCTTAAACTGGGGAGAGGGAAAGCTGGACGCCACTTTGATTTTTCACACATTTAAGAAGAAATGGCCCCCTTGGCTAAAACTAGGTGATATCAGGAAACAGGTGTGTCTGAAAAAAACTGTTCTTTCATTGGTGGGCAGAGATGAGGCTAGAGATGTGGATTAAGGAGTGACCCTGAAGATGGGAGCCATAGGAATCAATCAGTTTTTCGTGGAGAGGCAGAAGTAAAATGGAAGTGAGAAGGAGTCAAGAAGACAAACAAAGCAGTCAAAGTGGGAGTCTAAAGGGAGCAATTATGAGGACATAGAGTGGTGGTGGCAGGGCAGCTTCTGCTATGGAGGATTAAGAATGAAGAAGATGATGGGCTATAGAGATAATATAATGAAAAAGGCACTTGTACTGCACATGTCCAAATCAGGTTCAATTGCTGACACCACATCTGGTCCCCCAAACCTGCTAGAGGTAATCCCTGAGCACCACTAGCTGTGGGCCCAAGAAAAATTAAGGAATAAAAATGAGTTCCCTCTGGGTATTGCTAACTAGAGACTCAGTCCAAATGCCAATCCCATTTGCTACAATCCCACAGTTTGTCTCATGAAGCCCATTTCTGAGAAATAGAATCAAGACACACAAAATGCATTTCTTTCTGTAAAATTGGTTCAAGGTAACAGCAGAAACTGCCATATCTTTTATAAGTGACAATTTGGGGCCAACATTTATTCTTTGTAATGTTTGTTCTCTACCTCTTGGGACAGAAAGGAACTTTGCCAACATCAGCAAATATTTATGAGGAAAATAACCTTATTTTATCAGGAGTCAATCTAAAAAAAAACCCAGCACCTTAATAGCATAGCATACATATGCCTTTTTATATCTAAAGAGAAATCAGACCACACTGGAGATGTGAAGGTTGCATTAAATGCTCATTTATTTCAGCTTCACTTTTCCCCAGGACCATTTTCAAAAAGAACTATCCTAGTAGCTGAGAATCCAAACAGTTCTTTCTGACTCTTACAGACAGAAGATCCAGCTCAAGCTAAGATGCATCAAATATTTATCCATTCTCAGAATTTCAACCCTCTGGCCTACTGCAGCTTACTCTACTTAGCACATACCATATTTCCATCCAGGCAAATGGATGCAATGTTAGAAGCAAAGTTGCTGTTGGTAGCCTTGTGGGTTGGGGCAAGATAATGGGACATTTCCAAATATTTATGAACATTTTTGAGTGTTAAATCTGGAGTTGAAAAGGAAAGAACTTTCTTCCCCCTTGTCTCTAACTATCAGAAAGCTGGAAGCTAGATGCCTACGGGAGATTTTAAAGAATAAGGTCCTCACTCCCACCCCCTCCTACACCTTAAGAATACCTGGCAGAAACCTGAGCAGTGGCGCAGCAGTAGGGTGTTTGCCTTGCACGCAGCTGACCTAGGACAGACTGCAGTTTGATCCCCTGGCATCCCATATGGTCCCCCAACCCAGGAGCGATTTCTGAGCACATAGCCAGGAGTAATCTCTGAGCATCACTGGGTGTGGCCCAAAGACCAAAAAAAAAAAAAAAGGCAAGAATACCTGGAAGGCAGTGCCAGGAAGAGACCCCAGAGCGGAAGTACAAGACTTAGGGAGGTAAGGTACTCACAGAGCCCTATACAGAGTTGGAAACATCTGTGCTTACCTCTGTCAATCATTCACACCATCCCTCTTCCATTGGAGTTTATCAAGCCTAGTGCTATTGAAGTTTAGATTTTGTTGGCATTTTTTACTTCTTTTTGTTGTTGTTGTTGTTGTTGTTGTTGACATTTAGTGCCTTAAGTATCTATAAATTTATGTAGTGGAGGTATTAAAACTTGTCCTGTTTGTTTACATTTGGTACACACCTGATTGTGCTCAGAGCTTACTCCTGCCTCTGTGCTCAAGGATCAAGACTGAATGTATGCCTGTAAATCTCTGTATTAGACTTCCTGGTCCTACTGAAATTTGGAATCAAATAAGTTACTGCATGGGAGGATACTAAGAAGCCTCCCACTCTGTTTTCTATCTGCTAGATGCCAGCACTCTCCCAGCCGAGAAAACTGGCACTACCTTCAGAAGCTGTTGAATGTCTTCTGAGCAAGGACCAAATTAATACAGCAGAGAACCTGTGTCAAACTATGAAATCAACGAAATTTGGGAAAAACCCTGACATGAGCTCAGCAGTGCTCATGACCTTCAGGGTCTGAACTTTGTGTTTCAGAGTCTTCTTTCTCCTCCCATTGGGAGATGTAGAATGTTCAATCCTTTGCCAGAAATAGCCCAGTTTCTGCCGTTACAGGCTGTAAGCAACACGGACTCACTTTGGATAGTTTCTGAAATCTGTGAGGGTCCAGGAACAGAACAAGCATGGCCCCTACTCTACTCTTGCCAACAAACATCATGCAACATGAAGTTCAACAGATGCTCCTTCTCCACAAGGCTGAACACTTCTCCCATCCATCCCTCCCTGGTCTGTTCCCAGACTGTCCATGGTGCTGAAGGGAAAAACTAACTTGTGCCAGGTATGTCCAAGTGGAGATCAGTTAGAGTAAACACCTGTGCCCATCTGTTCAGTGTCAGAAACATGGGAAAATGGTACTGGTGAGGGGGATGAACAGAAAGCACAGCCAAGAGGAAGCTTCTACTCTGAGTAAGGGGTGGAAAGAGCCTCCAGGAATAATTTATTTGTTCACTGACTGAAAAGAAAGTTCCAGCCTCTGCTCCCAGGAGGTATGCCCTGCTTTGTCTCAAAGATTCTTGAACCCCATAGCCTCGGGGGTTTTGCTCCACCAGGGAGAAATTTCTCAGTGATCATAGTTTCTTCCAAAGCTGCCAGACTGTCCCCCTTAAGCTAAATAAGACACTAAGAGGAAGAAGCCAGTTCAGAAACTAAACTTCATAAATTCTATATTTCAAATATCTCTGGGTTCACATGATTTTTCTCTTAATCCTGGCTGCATCATTGTCTTTCACCAAATACAATAAAATCACCTGAAATAAGAAAAATGAAAAAAAGCAACAGAACATGCTTGCCAGATATGGAACATATAAAATATTATATAGAGTTTGGCCTCTCTAGCCCTTCATATATGTAAATAACACTCAAAAGGAAAAAAATTAAAGTGGGCAAAGGATATTATTAAGCAATATATTAAAGCTGAGCTTTAAAAGCAGAAATCGGAATATAGAAAATATGCAAACTATTATTGAGGATGCTGATTAAATAAGTATTTTTAAAATTTGCTTAGACTAGCAGAGATTTAAAAGCTTATTAGTACAAACACAGAATGATCTCACTTATCTATGGTACATAGAATAAGTGGACACGGAAATGTAATATAGTGAAATGAGGATGCCTAGATCATTCTTGATCCGGGAGTATAGGAAAGAGAAGGGAACAGAAAGAAAGTAATTGAATGGGGAAGGAAGACGATGAGATAAAGAAGTCATGGAAAAACAGAGATCAGGGGCTTTGTGTATACCAATAAAGAGGGAGAATGGTACAGCTATATAACTATGGTATAAACTCAACAGCACTGAAAACACAAATTCTAAACTAAAACCACTGAAATGTGCTTGTTATGGTGGCAGGTGTGTGGGGGTTGGGGGTGGTTAGTGGGAAGGAACAGGGAAACACTAGTGGTGGGATTGATGTTTAAATATTGCATACCTAAGACTCATCTATCAATGACTTTGTAAATAACAGATTTTTAATTACATAAAAATAAATTATGGAAAATGTAAAGGCTTGTCAATATCCAGCATTGGACAAAACACACAGAAATGGTCACACTGACAAGGTATATGAACATAACTGATCAGAGACATTTTTTTATATTGTACAGTATTTGTTTTCTAGTTTTACAAGATAAATAAACCTACTTATTTTTTTTTGGGGGGGCACACCTGTTGACACTTAGGGGTTACTCCTGGATATGCACTCAGAAACGTTCCTGGCTTGGGGGATCATATGGGACGCTGGGGGATCGAACTATGGCTCGTCCTAGGCTAACGCTTGCAAGGCAGACACCTTACCTTTAGCGCCACCGCTCCAGCCCCAATCACACCTATGTTTAAACGAGCTTACTTTTATTATCTGAGAGTTTCAGTGTACTAGGAGACTAAGTCGTGTTTCACTTAGTTTTCTGCTCCTGGTATCAGAGGCCACAGTAAGTACATCTGAGATGAAGGGAACTTTTTCCAGCTTACATAACCATCGAATTTAAGTGATCAAAATATAGTTAATTAACCACATGTTGGTGGAGAAGAAATGCAGCAATAATCAATAGTAATACTAATATAATATTTGTACCTAAACTATAATACCAATAAAGATTTAAAATAAATATTTTTGGTTTTTTTCATTTAGTTTTATTTTATTTTTTATATATAAAATCTTTATTTAAGTACCATGATTACAAGCATGATTGTCGTTGGTTGTTTTTTTGTTTTGTTTTGGTTTTGGTTTTGGTTTTTGGGTCATACCCAGCAGCACTCAGGGTTTACTCCAGGCTCTACGCTCAGAAATCGCCCCCAGAAGGCTCGGGGGTCCATATGGGATGCCGGAATTTGAACTACCATCCTTCTGCATGTAAGGCATCACCTTACCACTGTGCTATTTCTCTAGTCCCTGTAGTTGGTTTTCTACCATAAACAGAATACCCCTTCATCATTGAAACATTTCCACCACCAATGCCCCCCTACCTTCCCCACCTCGACCTGTATTTAAGACAGGCATTTTACTTCTCTCATTCTTTAACATTGCTATGCTAATTGTTAGTGTAGTTATTTCCCTAACAGCTTTCACCACTCTTTGTGGTGAGCTTCAATTTATGAGCAGGTTAAGATTTTAAAAAAATTTAAAAATATACTTAATGACAAAAGAGTGCTATGATGTATCACGTAGAAGAACCAGGTTGTAGAGCAAACCTGTATTCATCTCCACTAACATTTATATATAATTGTATAGATAAATACAAATTTCTGAAATAGCAGACACAGGGACTGGAAGAACAAATCTCTTGGCATACAAATACTATACAAATAGTAGATGGTGCTTTTTTATATGTAGTTTTCATCTTGTAAAATTGTCTGAAATAGCTTTGCATTACTTTTATAACAAGAAGGAGCAATAGAGTTTTTTAAATGCTATGGTATCTGCTAGTATATTTTAAAAAACTGTATACAAAAGAATATACCCAAGGGCATCTCAAGTATTGTAAAATATAAATTCGTGGAAGAAAATTTGTAAGGGATGATACAAAAATTGTATCTAACTAGACAGAGGATGATACGATGATAAATCTTAAGCTTCTCTTTGAGTTCTGTTTTCTGCATTTTCAATAGCTCCCAAACATTGTTTTCTTAGTTTTTTTTTTCTTTATATCAACCCTTAGTAATTGTTTTGAAAGTGTGGAAAGAAACTGAAGATTGGGAAAAGAATAAGCTAAAAGGTACTATTATCACATTTTGCCTAGTTTCCTATCCATAATGTACAGCACAGAATAGCTTTGACTGTTCAATAGGTCCTCTCTCATGACTGCCTCTACCATTAGGCTATAAGCATATATGAATGGCTGCATTGGTCACATTTTTCACTAAACTATCATTGCCCATCACAAGGCCTATCATTGAGAGGGTACCCCCCCTATTGCCAAATCAGTGAAAAGAGTTCTGGTAGGTCACAGGAGTTGTTCAAGCTCATACAGTGGAACTTGGTGTTATAGTAATATTTTATTAGCAGTGGTGGAAGATGTGGTGAAGGATGACTAAAGACACAGAACTCAGGAAGGGAAACCCCGTTGTGTAGTGTGTCAGATGTGGAGATGAGTGTAAAGATCACAAGATAGAGGTATGAGTTTGTGGAACTGGAAGAACTAGGGTGGGGAGGGATCTAGGGTTAGAGTTTCGGGGCAGGGAAGCAAATAAACTTTCAGCTCTGGTTTATACAACTGGAGGAATAATGACTTGGAGTAGGCACAAGTATTATTGGGAGATCTGAAAAGACACGTTCAAGTTGGAAGTTCTATGAATGACAGCCAAGTAGAGGTCTGCCAAAGTGTAACAAGTGCCATTCAGGTTGTCTGTACTCTGTACTCAGATTGTCTGTACTATGATTGTCATGTACACATAGGTGACCCTAAGAACCACAGCTGCTTCATAAATGGAGTTTAGAGAGCAAATGTTTATATGTCTGCTGAGGAAGAAATACTTGCTGCTTTAGGTATCTGTAGCTTTCCTACGGCTGGAGATAAGAGAAAATGTGAAGGGCTAATAGAGACTACCACACATATTTTCTGGGTCCAGGGAATATGCAATCCCCACACCTCAGACCCCTAATCTACCTTGCAGGAACTGGAAGTCTTCATCCTGATTTCTTCACCCTGAAAACTTATACAGAACTGCAAGGAGGAGAAAAGTGACGTTGAATGTCAATTATGTTTGCAAGGGAAGAATCCTCAACATCTCCACCAAGTACTCTGCAGAAGATGATTCCACAACCATCATCCCCTTGCCCAGTACAGGTTCTGCTGTGTTACTAAATAGTTCTAAATAGTTCTCATCTCCAAGCCCACCTGTCCCCAGATCTATCCTTGGAGCCCAGGCAAGCTCCTGAACATGGCTTTGTTTTGTCCCTCTTCATCTTAGCTGCCAGATTAGCCTAAATAGGTCATCATCTCTCCTGTGAAATTGCCAACCTTACCTCTACCAGTGAGTGAAAGTTGTCCCTGACTTGAATCTTGTCAAGGAATTGCAGAGTGCTTTTTTCAATGAGCACTATATGATGCTGCAAGATCCTGAGTTCTCAGAAGGTTGTGTCTCCTTTATCATCCATCCCCCATTTTATAAGCAACTAGTAAGTGCTCTGGCCATAGAGGAATCTTTTCTTTTTTTTTAAAGTGTTTTATTTTGTTTTTACTTTAGTTTCTTATTTCCTAACATCAGATGAAGTGTTTCTTCTAGTCACAAGCATGTGTATTGCTCACTTCTTTTTGGTTTTTCAGTCACACCCGGCAGTGCTCAGGGGTTACTCCTGGCCCCATGCTCAGAAATTGCTCCTGGCAGGCACGGGGGACCATATGGGGCACCGGGATTCGAACCGATGACCTTTTGCATGAAAGGCAAACGCCTTACCTCCATGCTATCTCCCGGGCCCCGAGGAATCTTTTCTATTATTCTAAATACCACTGAAGACTAAACTACTTAGTACTTCTTTGTACTCAGTACTTCTTTGTTTTTGCCCAACTTGATTCTTAGCATGCAACCTGTGGTCCTCCCTCCACAATAGCCCCTTTCATTGTCCTTTATTACATTCTGCTGTGGGTACAATTCTCTGCTTGCAAGTTACCTTCCTAAAGGTGATAAAAGCACCATCTACAAATTGCCTTATAGGCCATCAAGCATCTGCACATGTCACATTCATGCTTTTGCTCATAAAATCTTAATGCACTTCCTCAGCCAGACACTATCTCCCCTCATTTTACATATGAGGAACTGAAGGCTATTAAATTACTCCCAGTGAGACTGGATGTTGATAGCAAAAATCCAAGACTTGTGATTTTCAAGCCTATGCTTTTTTTTCTGGCCATATCCAATAACAGTTTTCTGGAAGAGTTAGTTGCCCATGTATGATTTACTTGGCAATAGAGAGCCCCTTTGATTTCCTCCAACTTTTAGCTTGGGACCTTGCAGATATGCTCAATAAATCATAGGTGATTAATGAATAAACATAACTGTGCCCCTCAATCATTATTTTAATTTTCTCATTTTTTAAATGAATCTTTTTGGGTAAAATGTTTCCCATGGATCTCTCCAGATTCTTCTCTTTGTAATAACAGTTTTCCAGTCAGACCAGCTATAGGCCAAGATTTGTACTGGGGTTGGTAAAGGTCCCTACTGAAAGCATCAGCCACTCTGGTTCTGAATAGGAAGCAACAGTGAGAACTAAGATTGAAACCATTTATGAAAAGATAATAAAGCCACGCTTTCCTGGAAACCACAGAGGACTCTGCTTCATTGCCGATTTGGCTTCTTGATGTCTTTGCCATCCCAGTGCCGTTCATTCCCCTATGCTAGCGGTTCTATCTTTTGCAGAAAGTGATATAGTGGGTGGTTTCCTCACAAGTCTGTGTCACTTAGACATCCATTTCCTTCTCTGCTTTAAAGTTTATATTCCTCTGAGACAGAAGAGGCTACACATTACAACTTGCCTCCAATGTCACATGCAACATTGATACTCCTTTTAAGAGAGAAAGAGAAAGAGAGAGAGAGTGAGTGAGAGAGAGATACAAGAGAAACTAGAGGTGGTGGTCCAATGCTACCTAATGATATCAGATTATTAAAGACTCATAGGCAAAAAGAAAAAAGCAACAGATTCAGTCACATGTAATGTGGACTGTTAGATGATGTCAGTAATGAAAGTAGCAAATACTTATTATAGAGTGTGTCCTTATGTGACCATGAGGCTTCACATACATCCTTTCACCTACTCTTATGATAGCTTTATGGCAGGATATTATTCATTCATTTTAAAGATGGAGGCATCAAGGGATGAAGAAATTTGGAGGACATATATTTAGAAGAGGGTACACATTCAAAACCCCGGGAGTAGAGTACACAAATAAGTACTTCTACCACTTTGTTGTTCTGTACGTATATATGCTCTTTCCCGAGCAGTTATCTTAGCCAATCCCAAGCCATGCCAAATACTAGATACAAGCTCTACAATCAAATAGAAATACTCTCTATTCCTGATTTTCTTGCAATTATTTACTATGTGATTGGGTGATTGGGGAATAGTGAATAATCTCATTAAACTCTTTATTTGTAAAATACAAGACACACACATATTTCCTGGTATCATGGAAAGCATGAAGATGTAAGATGTATGTACACATGTAAGATGTATGTACACAGTGTGCTCTGAATTGGAAGTCCCCAAGGCAGGGGATGGAAAATTGGGAAATTTGTGGTTCCTTCAGTTATTCATTTACCTAAGAATACATTTCTGAGCACCAGTAATTTGCTATAGATTATATAGGGTGCCAAAAATGTTCTTTTACTCAGGGAGCTTACTGTTTGTAATAGGTAACAGAGAATACAGAGTCAATAAGCAAAATAACACATACAGTTTAAGAGCAAAGGCAATTTAAGGAGGACATAACAGAAAGGAGAGGAGAGAGGAAGACTTGCTAACCAAGGAGACAGTATTTGAGTAGGGAACAAAATGAGACACATCATTCATCAAGTGATGCTTTAGACAGGGGCAAAACATTCCAGGTTAAAACAACAACAACAACAACAACAATAACAACTAAAAATCCACTTAACACCTTCTAGTAAACAGCTAGAAAAGACTGAGGAGCCCGAGAAAAAGCAATAAGTGCCAGTCAGGATGAGGGCCTGTCTGGGAGAAGAGGAGTTTTGAGGTAGGTGGGGTTCGGTCCCACTGGCCTTACAAATCATAAAGGTAAGAAGTTTGAGTTTTATTCTTGGCACAAGAGAAACTCTTATATGACCTTAAATAGAAGAATGGCATGAGCTGATTTATGTTTATGTTTTCAGAACTCATTCTAGATGAGGAGAATGTATAAAAGAAAAAGCAAGTTGAACACATTTAGAGGTGAAAACTGGAAATCAAGATAAATATTAGATTTCAAGACATTACTCAATAGACAATAATGACATTTGGGATGGTCTACCTAGCTAAGAGTCCCAAGATAGGAGAGAGGAAATTGGAGCCAGTTTGAACAATCACTCTCCATCTACCTTCCAGACTCCTTCCACAGAGAGCAACAGTCCAGATTGAATCATAGCAAGAGAACTAATATCCCTTTCCTTTGCCCCTCTTATTGCAAAAATATTTTATAGAAACAAATCAAGGGGCCCGGGAGATAGCATGGAGGTGGGATGTTTGCCTTTCATGCAAAAGGTCATCGGTTCGAATCCCGGTGCTCCATATGGTCCCCTGTGCCTGCCAGGAGCAATTTCTGAGCATGGAGCCAGGAGTAACCCCTGAGCACTGCCAGGTGTGACCCAAAAACCAAAAAAAAAAAAAGAGAGAGAAAAAAGAAACAAATCAAACAGTCAAGGAATGGGATATAAATAAATTAAAAAAACAAACAAACAAGGAAACAGTGAAGTAGACCCTGGTATGTAAGCAACTTAAGGAAAGCTTAGTTGTAGGTGGCTCGGGGCACTTATGGGGCTGAGCTTTGACTTCTTGTCGAAAGTGGGTGGCTTTGAGACAACACTGTTCTAGTTAATATCCCCTCTGCCATAACCCTCCCTCATTTTTCTCCCACCCCTGCATTTCCTGGTTTTTTCAACAGAGTCATCTGGTGAAAACCCACACATTTTACAATATTTTATCTTTCCCTTTCTCCTTGTTACTACTCAGGGCCTGCCAAATGTTGATATTCCATCTAAATGATTGATTCTGGGCATGTGTAGGAGGAAACAAATGATCCTTCCAGAGACTAGGAATCTGGTTTATCTACATTCTCAGGAGTTCAGGAAGACTGGGGTTGGGTTTGTAGTCTGTAAAGAAATAATATTCCAGGCAATGTTTCGAGCAGGTTCTTTCTTTGTTTTCTATACCAATAATGTTCTTTCTAACTCAGCACCAATGCAGTGGAAGTGAGGAGGAAGACTTAAAATATGCTGAAGAGATCTCTCATTTTCATACTATCGATGATTATAGGATAACTAGGAAAGGTGTCTGATTCCCAAGTCCCTGGGTACAGATATCAACTAGGTCAACAAAATTCAAAAGGTTAGGCCATTATCTGTCCTCCATAGAACTCCCATAAAGTTTGTGACTGATACAAAGGTACAGTGTAAGACACAATAATACACACGGCAAGGTTGCTATAGAAAAATGAGACATACAGAGCAAAGAAAACATCAATCTTTCTTTTCCTGTGTTTTGTCTTAGCTGATATTACACATCTCACCTCTCAAGTTCATGTTCTTCCTGGACCTTCTTGTGCCGCATTTTGGTAGGATCTGTTCTACTTATGGGCCTCCTGCAACTCTTGGGTTGGTAAAAATACCTTGTTCCTACAATACACATGCTGTATAATGTACGTCTGGGGAGGTATAATGTCCAGAGTACTAGAGCTCCACAAACTTGCAGATGTGAAGGAAAAGGAAACTAGGAAGAGAAAGAAAGGGTTAAAAATATCCTCCGTTCTTCCCATTCTCATGAATAAGCTTGATTTGCTGGCATAGCCTTGGCTAGTAGACAGCCTTTGAACCAGACCAGGTTCAAAAAGGTTTCTCCTGAGACTTGGTGGTACCAAGAAAGCTCCTATTTCTAGCTTAGAGAGGAAACTTAACCCATGGGAGTTGAGTTGTTCATAGTTAGGCGAGCTATCAGTAGGAGTGTGGAAATTTCACTGGTTAAGACAGATTAAGGCCTAGGAGTAGATAATATCTTGGAGCCTCTGGTCAGAGCAGGGATGGAAGATGAATCTTGGAGTGAGGTGTCTGCTAGAATGAGGGCTCAGGATAGATCTCCATAGAGGCCTTGAAAATCCTGTTCATTGGAAATCTTGTTACACTCTTATACAAGCCAAAGGAAAGAAATTCTAACCCAATGTAAGATGGGCAAACCTAAATAGACATTTTCCCAAAGAAGGTATATCAATAGTCAACTGTTACATGCATAGGTGCTCATCAGGGATAAAATCAAAATCACAATGTGATCTCATCTCAGACCTGTTAGATCTGCTATCATCAGGATGTTGGGCAAGAACTGGGGTTTGGGGAAGTCAAGAAAATAGAGTCTTTAACAAAAATACAAACTAGCGCAGTTACTGTGGGAATCAGAAGGTTCCTTCAAAACGTTAAAGGGGAATTCTCATACAGTAAGCAATCTCAACCCTAGATATATATTTAAATGGGATAAATAATCATCTTGAAGTGATATTCGCACTCTTATTTTTGATGCATTATATACAATAGCAAAGATACAGAAACAAATAATGTATGCCAACAAATAAATGGATAAAAAATTAACCAGTTTTTTATATACAAGTAAACAATGTAAACAGTGAAATTTTATTCATCAATAAAAATGATGTTATGCCACTTTTCAATAAAATTCATGAAACTGAAGGGCATTATGCTAAGTTAAATAAGATATACAAAAAACCAAGTCTATAAATTCACTTAGTATGAAGAATATAAAATTTAAGTCAAATTTACAGAAACAGAGGGTTAAAAGGTGGCTGTTAGGGGTTTGAGAAAATAGGGAGAAGTTAGTAAAAAGAAACTTTCAATTGTGTAATTAGTAAAAAGTAGAATGATAATCTATTTAACACAGTAACTTGTGTAGAATAACTGAAAGTTTCTAAGAAAGTCGAACTTAAGATTCACTCTCTCTTTTGAGGGGAGGATTTAAGCATAAATTTAATTTCTAAGCTCATGTTCTCTCTAGAATAGACAATCACTCTAATCATTTACTCTGAAAGGTACAATGTTTAAATGATACAATTATGGTATATTTCTATCTGGAATAATCACATAATGCTAAGAACATAAGTATTCTCACTCCTCACAAGGTAAATATTTGAGGTTGAGGATATGTTAATTAATTTGATGAAGAGAAGCCTTTCATCAATATTGAATCATCACATTGTATCCTTTAAATATATTATACATATATACACCTATGTATTCCATATACACCTTAACACGGGCCCTTTGCCTGGTCTGTATTGTGAATTGAGGGACAAAAAATAAATAAATGAATATATTATAATTTTGTTAACTATATTTCAATAAACATGAAGTAAAAAATAAAGAAATCAGTGACAGTTGTCCAGGAACCCATGAAATGGCTTCTATGTTATGGCCAGAACGTGACTGAGTTTATCCCCATGTCCACTTTCCACTCTGGTCCAGGACTGACCTGCAGGATGTAACCTACATGCATAACAAATGTATTGCTCTTTCTAAGGAGCAGAAAGGAGATTCAATACCATGTGGGACCTGGTGACTCTTACCTGCTAGTCACAATATTGCTCGTTAGCACCCCGAGTGGAAAGCTACATACTCTCAAGCCTTCTCTTCACCTCACTGCCTATGTTAGTTTATTCCCTTCTCAGACATCTCTATAGAAAGGTCAAGGGATAGAAGAGTAATCATGACTGTTCTACCACCTCAGCCCTGCTCATTCACTTTCAATCTCAATATACAGA
>PVKC010025981.1:0-16289 GCA_004027635.1 Crocidura indochinensis | reverse complement strand
AAAAAAAAAAAAACAAACAAAAAAAACCCACAAATGAACATTAATAAGAAAAATGAAAAAATATGTACATAATCTCCCATTGTAATTTTGAATTTGTCTACTATTTTATTTACTGTTAAATTTTTATTTAAGTAAGTTAGAGTGAGGTAGATAGCTAGTGTAGAGATTAAGAAGCTTTCTTTGCATGTGGTTAAATCAAGTACCATTCCCAA
Source organism: Crocidura indochinensis (assembly GCA_004027635.1). Classification (NCBI taxonomy): domain Eukaryota; kingdom Metazoa; phylum Chordata; class Mammalia; order Eulipotyphla; family Soricidae; genus Crocidura; species Crocidura indochinensis. The sequence goes on along the minus strand of PVKC010025981.1, from coordinate 16,077 downwards.
TACTGCATATAGTCCCCTTATATAATCTTAGATAATATATACATATACATATATATATATAATAGTCCCCTTAGATAATCTGGGTTCAGAGCCAAGAGTAAAGCCCCAAACTTAAAAAAAATATGTGTGTTTGGGAATTTATTATTGGTGTATTTTAATATTATTACAATTTTCATATGCATATTTTATTATGAGAGCTAATTCTTTATCTCATAAAGCTCTGGCTTCAAGCATTATTTTGATATTGATATATCAGGACTTGTTTTTACTTAGTCAGAAAGATATTTTTCTTTCATGTATTTTTCTGTATGTTTATATTGTATCTGTTTTAATCCTAATCCACCCATCTCTTTCTTTTTTTTCTTTTTTTTTTTTAATTTTGGGCCATGTCCGGTGGCACTCAAGGGTTACTCCTGGCTCTGCTCTCAGAAATCGCACCTGGCAGTCTCAGGGACCCATATGGAATGCCGGGAAGCGAGCCCAAACCTGTCCTAAGTCAGCTACATGCTAGGCAAATGCTCTACTGCTGTGCTATCACTCTGACCCTCCATTTTTTCTTTTAATCTCTTTAGATTTAATACTTACTAACATACTTGGGACTTCTCATCATTGTCATTATTCCATTTTCTTTTATTTCTTTTTACCTCTTTCAATTAAGCTTTTTATTAATTCATCTCCCTCTTATATAAAAAGTTAATTCTTAATTCTATTTTTTATTGGTTATCCAGACCTAGCAAGTGCAATGTGCCAATTCCTGCCAATACATGCATTCCTGTCCAATATAACTAGAAGCTTTTTTCATTTCCTGGATAATGTTAAGGAGATTGGAATTCCATCAACTCTGTGTTTTTACTTGGTATTCTAGTGTTGGTATGTATAAATTCTAAGTATCTTAAGCTATATTTTGTTTCTATTTTTGTTTTTTGTTTATATGCATTTGTGGGCCACATCATGAAGGGTTCAAAAATTATTTCATGGCTCTTCACTCAGGAATCACTCCTAGGATGGGTCAGGGAACCACATGGGTGCCAGAGATTGAACTGGATCAAGTGCCCTACCCATGGTTCTATCTCTTCAGCTCCTTAAGCTATTGTTTTAGTTACTCTGTTGTCCATTTTCAATCTCAGATGATAGTACAGGGGGTGGCAATTGCCTTGCATGCAACAGCAGCAGCTAAAATATCCTACTTTGAATCTCCAGCTTTCGAATAGCCTACTTTGGAATAAAAAACCCCTTTTGAATACCCTACTTTTGAATCACCACATGTGGTACCCAGAGCGCTGCCCAGGCTCACTCCTGAACATGAGCCAGAAATAGCCTCTGAGCACTGCTCGGTGTGACCCAAATGCACCTTCAAAATTAATTAAATTGAATGTGCAAACATTTTTTTTCAAATGTTTCTATGCTAAAGGACTCATTCTTTCCTTCCAGAACTCTAATTACTAGAAATTTGCCAAAAGTACATTCTATTTTTTAGATGTAAGATATGTTCTTTTCCCTAAACTAAACTTTTTTCTTTTTTTGCTTTGTTGTTTGGGGGTCATACCCAGTGATGCTCAGGGGTTGCTCCTGACTCTGTACTCAGGGATCATTCCTGATGGTGCTTGGGGACCACATGGGATACCAGAGATAGAATCCAGGTGAGCCACATGCAAGGCAAGTGCCCTACCCTCCCACTGTACTGTCCCACCAGCCCTGATTTTTCTCTAACCTTTTTTTTTTTTTTTGGTGTTGGGGGGGAGAAGGAATGCTGAATACCAGGCAGTGCTGAGGGGTTACTTCTGGCTCTATGTTAATGAATCACTCTGGCGGTGATTGGGGGACCATATGGGATACCAGGGATCTAACCTGTGTCAGTCATTTGTAAGGCACACATCCTATCTGCTGACCTTGCTGTACTATCACTCCAGTCCATTCTCTAACCTTTTTTTAATCTAGTTCTAACTTCACGTGGTTCATGCAGTTCCTTCTGGCCTGTATTCAAGTGACCATCTTTTTTGTTGTGAGTAATTTATTTTTAAGTTTTTTAATCTGCTTCCACCAAATTATTATTATTGTTGCTATTATTATTATTATTATTGGTTTTTGGGTTGCACCCAGCAGCACTCGGGAGTTACTCCTGAATCTATGCTCTGGAATCGCTCCTGGCAGCTCAGGGGACCATATGGATGCCGGGATTCGAACCACTGACCTTTTGCATGCAAGGCAAACACTTTACCTCCATTCTCTCTCTCCAGCCCCCCACCAAATTCTTAGGTGTAATTCTGGAGTTTTCATTTGATAAATATTTTTTTAAGGATTGAACATGTGAGTTTAAATAACTTTTTTCTTTTTAGTTTTTATTTACTTAGTCCTATCTCTGGTATGCTTGTTCATGCTTATTTGTTTTATTTTGTAGCCAAGTTGGCTATGCTACAGGCTTATTTCTGGAAGTGCTCAGGGGACCATATGTGGTGTCAGAGATTGAACCCAGGTAGGCTGCATACATGGCAAGCTCCTTATTTGCTATACTATGGCTCTAGCCCCTGTTTGTGTTTTTAATGTGAGGTACAGTACATGAAAAATTATATTGATAATTTGAAGCTATAAATTGCATTATATTCTCCTATGGGAATATTCTTTGCTTATTTCTGGGAGGCAGTTAGCTAGAACAGTTCCTTTACCTAATCTGGAATTGTATTGGTTCAGGTTGGATTTTCTGGTTTTAGGAGTACTACTCTACTTTTAGTCTAGTTTCAGGCTAGCTTTGCTATCAGGGTGTAATTCTTTAAGGTTCCCATCAAAGAATCTGAACTGTTTACTTGAAACCCTTCCCTGAAAAGCCTGAAGTTCTAAATTTTGTCTTCTCAGTCCTGTGATTCTATCAATGGTCCTGCTCAGCTATTTTGCAGACCCACTTTCCTGGGACATAACTCATACTGCAAATGTTAAGACACCACCCCTGTTTCCTTTTTCTCTAGCATCTATACCTTCTTCAAAACTCTGGTCTCAAGGATTGCACCAAGGTTAGCTGTATGCAAGGTAAATACCTGGTGGTCCCTGGAGCACTGTCAGGAGTGATCCCTGAGCACAGAGTCAGGAGTAAGCCCTGACTACAGCCAGGTATACCTCAAAGGAAAAAAAGGAGAGAAACAAAAGATATTTTTCACTTTTCAAAGGTATAGGAGAAGCAGTGATAGAATAGCAGGTCAGGAAAATGCACATGGCTGACCCAAATTTGATCTCCAGCATCCCATATGGTCTCCTGAGCACTACCATTAGTGATTCTTGAGCACAGAGCCATGAGTAACCCTTGAACATTGTCAGATATAAGCCTTCCCCCCACACCCAAAAGCTGCTCTCATTTGAAAAACTGTTCTGATATAAATAAGTCCATCATAACTAGAAGCAGAAGTTTCTCCTAAAAGAATTTATACTTTTCTTATTATATAACATAGAATAAATAAAATAATAAATAAGATATTTATTTCCTCAACCTTAACTCTTGAACTCTAGGAACTTTTGCTTTAAAAGACTGTACTAATTACTACCATGAAAAATCTCAGGATAACAAAAATGGTCAATGTTTTACGTGTTGAAAATTGGTCTCTTCAACAAGCAATATCTTAGAATATTAGCCGTAATAGTACAGTTATTTACTCTGAACTAAGGACTGTCCTAGCATTTTTCATGCATTAATTCATTTACTCGACTACAATGAAAGGGAAAGGAAGATAAGGGAAGAAAAGAGATTAACTTCTCTTTGCTTTGATATCCTCATAGTTAACTGCAATTGATGATGATGATTATAATGATAATCAAGATGATTTGAGGGGCTGGAGAGATAGCACAGTGGTAGGGCATTTGCCTTGCTTGCAGCCAACCCAGGAGGACCCGGTTCTTTGCTCAGCCACTTATTTGCCCTTATTTTGCCCATATTGTCCACCAGCCTGCCAGGGGCAATTTCTGAGTGCAGAATCAAAAGTAACCCCTGAGCATTGCTGATTGTGACCCCAAAACTAATAAATAAATAAGTAAATAAAGTTTTAATAAAGAGATGATTTCTAATAATCTAGTGAGCTGCTTAGAAAAATCAATGCAGGTATGACTATCATTTCACTTACACTTGGGTCTACACATGTATAAAGATATTTACTTTATACAGATTTCTTTACCTGAGAGGCGGCCTCAGGAGTATGGTAAAGACAGAATGAAGAGGCAGAAAACTGATGTTTCTTGGTTTCATGGATGAGCTTAAGTTTAACCAACTACTAAAGAACTCATATGCTTGACTTTGTTTTTGAGAAATGGTGCAAAGCATATGAATGTGAGGTGGTCATTAACCAAGTTTCCAGTTTTCACACCTCCCCAGAGAAAACTGACTCAATTTCATAGACATCACAAGTCTCAATTCCTGACCATCGTCATGCCCACACCTACACCCCTGCCCTGCCACAGAAACCACAAAGACTAAGGTGATGAGATAAGTAGATGTGGTCAAAATTCCCTTCCAAATTTAAATCCCCTTAAATTTGGATAGGGATTTTGCCAAATCTAGTTCAAGTCCCGGTTCTACATGGTCCTCCAACCACAGAGTCAGAAGAAGCCCCACAATACTGTTCAGGTGTGACCCCAAAATCAAAATAAAATGAACAAACATAACCCCTTTTCATGGAGTGCAGAAACCTTCTGATCTTGGTTAGGTATTAAACAATTATTTTGCCCTTAAGGTGAATTGAATTAATGAGCCATTTACCCAAATGCATTTGCATTTATGCCTAACCTTCAATCTGGCATACAAGACATGTGTCTCCACACAAAGCAAGAAACAGCAATAAGAAGGGTAGCGGTGGGCAGTCATTTTAGGAGTGAGAAATCCCCAACTCCACTTCCTGTTCTCATCAGTTGTGTGGCTTTAGGTCATTTATTTTTCCTCTTTAGTTTCCCAACATCTTCATTAAATTAGACTAAATCTCCTTCCAGATCTAAAAACCATATCTTGGAGCATGATATTGACTGGAGGAGCCATAGCAGAAATCCTCACCTCAGGTGTATGCTATTGGCCTGGCTTCCCCACCTGACCAGGCCACTAAACCCATAGGGTGAGCCAACTCACCGGCCTCAGCCGCCATGAGGAAACTCACTCTGTCCTCCATACTTCCTCTTACCTCAGAGCAGAGCGGGACCACCACAGCCTCTGCCACAGCCTCAGGGTGTGCCCTGTACCCCACCTCCATATCCTATCGAGCGATTTATGATGCATTTCAAAGTAGGAAGGATGGTCTAACAGTCTTCCTGCCCCTCCCCACCTCTTCCAATTGACTTAGTCTCCTGGCTGGGGTCCAAGTGATTTTGTTCTCCACAGCCTTCCATATGTAAAAATACCCCAGGCCCAGCCCTCCCGCCTAGAACATGGCGTCAGCTCCCAAACCCACTGGTCAGGCTTCGTTGGTGGGCGGGAAGGAGGCAGCTCCACACTGCACTAGAGTCTAATTAAGTGCTGAGGAAATAAACCATGGGCTTCAATTTGAGTTCTGAAAATAGCCAGGGCCCAGGATTCCTCTCTCTGACCTGAGCTGTGAGACTTGCCTGCTGTGTCCTACCACTGTGGTAGGGCTGGCTGTGGGGTGCAGGAGGGAACCTAAGGAAGCTCAAAGGTGCAGTTGCCAAGCTTCAAAGGAGGCTTAAGAAGAGGAAGGTTGAGGATGGATGGGTTATTCCACACCCCCTTGTTCTTACCGAGCTACCACTACCTCTAACAGTTGTAGGACTTCTGGGAGGGCTGGCTGGGGCCCCCTAAAAGTGCATCCTGGGAAGTCGACTAAGGACATTGTGGTCTGGCTGTCACTTGAATCATTCTCTAGGCAGGTTCAAGCAGGACACAGCTCAGCTGGGTACATAATCAAACCTCAGTGGCACTACAGTAACTGGCTCAGCTCTAGGCCCCTTGTCCATCTTCAAGCCTGAGAGAGAGCAGAGCAGTGGGCACAAGGACCAGTGAGCTGCTGCAGTGTCTTGAGTCATCAGCATCACCACCTGACTACCTTCCAATTATTCTCCTCCTCCTAGATCTTCTCATGTTAGAGATCTCTCTCAATTCATGGTGGGGGTTATAGTGAATAAATCCACCATGTGCTGCAACTGTCCGATGTAAAAAATATTTACCCACCAAATGAACAACATGCATAGCTTAATACATGTCCCTGCCCCACCCCACCCCTGAGCTCCCAGCTGAAAAGGACAGCAACAGCAGGGAGGGGGAGGAGCATGACACAAGATAAGTATTAGGGGGCCCACAGGAAGGAAAGAAGATTGAATGAGGTTCCACAATTGGAACACGTTGGAGCAAAAGTCTGCTCTCCCAGAACTTGTGTTTGCATCCACCTGGATAAACTCATCTAGCAAGACACCTGCTTTATACATCTGTTCAAGCTGAATGTCTCAAAGACAGGCATTTTGTAGATGTGATAGGACGTAAGAACACCATATGCAATCTCCTCCCCAAGAGCCCTCAAAGCCACTGGGGAGAAGTCACTGATTTTGTAATCACAAAGCTTCCACCTATGCCCACTCTGACATAATCTCCCACAGCCCAAAACTGTAAGGAAAGTCAAAAGTCACAATGAAGAACAACTGCTTCTGAAAATGTCTGACTTCCAATGTGCCAAAGAGGTGAAAACACATCATTGGAACCATCCTACATCTAGAACTCTTTGGGTGATATTTCACTGTCCACTTCACATGGATTACAGCTCTAGGGGTGGAACCCCTGTACCTATTCTATTCTTACTTAGTTTAAGTGTTCATGTAGCTTTTCTGCCTTCCCTTGGGAACAGTCAGGCCTGAATTGGCATTAGAGTCATGAGCACAATGCTTAGTATCAGAGCACATGAAGCCATGAGTGAGAATGAGAAAAATGAGTTCTGCCTGTCATATGCCTGTGTTCACTCAGTGGGAACAACAAGCCTAGACGAAGGCTTTTGATGTCCATTGTGGCTGTGGAAGCAAATGTCATAGGTGCTTGAAACTTAGTATTCACTCCCTCAAGGGGGATTATTGAACTCAAAAGAAAGTAGACACTTCAAGAAAATAAACTCAAAGAGCAGGAATGGGGTTTTCTTACCTGTCACTTAGAGTCTCTCCCTCTGGAAGATTCCTTTAGCTCATTTTGGAAGATCTCAGATGGCATCTCTTTAGATTCATCCCTTCACTCCATTGATATGTTCTGAGCCATTAGCACAGTTTCATGTGGAGTCCACAGTGTGGAGGGACTCAGCTAAACACATAAGCAATGACAAATCAGTGTATCTTGAGAGAGGACACAGGATGGTGGACAGGCCAAAGTCACCTATGACTTCAGTGACTTGTCAATCATAGAGGCCTCTTATTCATGAGGGGGGTAGATACTCAAGTCCTTCCCAGGCTCCTATACAACCTCTCTGGTATCTCTTCTGTGTCTGCAGAAGGCCTCAGGTGGTCAGAACAGTTTTCCAGCCCCTACAGTCCCATGAGTACTTCTGGACACAGGTTATTCTGTGGCTGACACATGAGACTACCATGCAGTAGTAAGGGGAAAGCTGAGAAGGGGGAGGAGGTGGGGTTCCTGAAGAGCAGCCCCACTTTCCCCCAGAGCCCCATCCTGTGGTAACAGTCTAAACCCCCAAATGTGCTTATAGAGACCCTGGGAGGCCAAAGTACAGAGTCCCCATTTGGAAGAACCGGTTTCTTAATAGCTTTGGCCTAACAGCAACAACAGCATTGCCCCACCAGGACAGGCAAGTCATTTACTGCATGCAAATGCAAAAGCTGAGTTTAGGATAGAGCAAAGTTTTCTGGGGAGGGGAGATGTCCCTCCACACAGCTAAGGCTACTTCTCACAGGCTCCTCATTAGGCCCCTCATTAGGAGCCTCAGAAATGCCCTCAGTCCTGGGGAGCAGAACACCCACCATACAATTAATAGTGTTTCCTCATCTATTCACTTACCTACTAACCCAAATCCCACAATCAGGATGCTGTTTTTCAAAGATTCCATAGGTGGGGGCCGGGCGGTGGCGCTGGAGATAAGGTGCGTGCCCTAACCTAGGACGGACTGCGGTTCGATCCCCCAGTTCCCCATATGGTCCCCCGTGCCTGCCAGGAGCGACTTCTGAGCGAATAGCCAGGAGTAACCCCTGAGCGTCACCGGGTGTGGCAAAAAAAAAAAAAAAAGATTCCATAGGTCTCAATGTATTTGCTAGTTCTGTGAATTTTTCAAAAGTGCCGGGAGGCAAGGGTTGGTTCATAAATCCCATAAAGGGAACACATTCTGAGTTGAGACCAGCAGGCATAAGCCACCGGCTCCACTCAGCATGGTCCCCTCTTGTCCCCTACTATTTACTTATTTCTGAGCAGGATTTGAGTCTCAAAAGAGGGGATGAAAGAGATGATCACTACTCTTACTCTGTCTACCAGGAGTTTTTAAATCCCTGTGTTTGAGTTAAGAAAAGAGTCAGATTTTCTCACCAACCTTGAGGACTTGAAGACTTTTGGTTTCCTCAAGCTCCACCATGTCTACCTTCAAAAATTGTACCAGTAAAAATGTCCTCCTTTACCTTTGCTCTTGAACATGTTAGGAGAGAAAATAGTTGGGCAAAAACAATAGAAATCTAGAGTGATGTCACTTGGTGCTTCCCTTGAAAGCCACAACATCCTAAAACAAGACATACATCCAGACAACTTCAGTATGAGTTTGGGGCCTGATGATACAAAATGTTTCATTTCATTTGTGAGAAACAGGCTCTGGGGCCCCATGGAAGGTTCTGTTGTTGTTCATGGTGGTTGGAAGACTGGAAGGTTTACTAGAATGACAAGTGTGCTTCCTCTTTGAGCCTGGCCCATTAAACCATTGGCAGGAACCAGATGGTGCCACTTTCTCCAGCCTGCTGCCAGTATCTCCCATCATACTGGCACAGTGCAATAGTTGTTCCCTCTCTGGAAATTACTCTGTTCATTAAATTGAGATCATTGAGTTTATCACCAAAACCCAAGAACAACCCCAATGCTCTTCAGTTGAGACTTGAGGAAGCAATGACAGGAAGTTCATACAGTAGAATATTATCCTGGAACCAAACGCTTTGCAGTAAGTGAGAGAGACCAGACAATGGAGGACTACATTGTAGAAATCCATTTGTATAGCATTTTTGTTGTTGATTTCGCTATTTTGGTTTTGGGGCACACCTGGCTATGCTCAAGGATGACTCCCATTTCTGTTCTCAAGGGTATCTCTTAGTAGTGCCCATGGTACCAAGTGATGCCAGGGATCCAACCCAGATTGGCTATGTGCAAGTCAACCACCTTACCACTGTACTGTCTCTCTGACTCCTGAATGGCATTTTAGAAAAGGGAAAATCATGAAAAAGAATAAAAGGAGCAAAGCATGACATTGCGAAGGATTTCACCAAACATAGAGTAGCTCAAAGAAATTTTTGAGGGGTGGAAGGATAATGAAACTGTTCTTATTTTGATTCTGATGGTGGTTATAAGATTCCAAGCATTTGGGGCCTGGGAGATAGCATGGAGGTAAGGCATTTGCCTTTCATGCAAAAGGTCATCAGTTCGAATCCCGGTGCCCCATATGGTCCCCCGTGCCTGCCAGGAGCAATTTCTGAGCATGGAGCCAGGAGTAACCCCTGAGCACTGCCGGGTGTGACCCAAAAACAAACAAAAAAAATATTCCAAGCATTTATACAGTAAAAGATTCCAAGCATGTATACAGTATATATTTTTTGTATTTTGGGTCACACCAGGCAGCACTCAGGGGTTACTCCTGGCTCTATGCTCAGAAATCACTCCTGCAGGCTCTGGGGACCATATGGGATGCTGGGATTCTGTCCTTTTGCATGCAAGGCAAATGCCCTGCCTCCATCCATGCTATCTCTCCAGCCCCATAAAGAGTACATTTGACTTCAAGTATTTTTTAAGTGTTTACCATTCTTTTTTTTTTTTTTTTTTTGGTTTTTCGAGTCATACTCAGTGGTGCTTGAGAGCTACTTCTGGCTTAGTGTCATAGGTCACTCCTAGCACTTGGGAGGTCATGCAGTGTCAGCGAGAAAACCTGGGCTTCTTGCATGCAAAGAATGAGCTGAATCTATTGAGTTCTCTCTCAACTTCTAAAATAAATTTCTAAACACTAAATAATAAACTACTCAGACATTTTACAAATAGCTCATAATAACAGATAGCAATTTAGTGGGCATACTTCAGCATGATCTTGTGTGGTGTAGAGGAGTGTGACAGAGTGTAGAAAGTGATGTGGTAACAGAGACCCCACTTTATTGTTCTTTGTCTTTATTGCAGTTTCTTCAGACTGAAGGTTCATGGCAACCTTGTGTGAGGGACATCTATGGGATACCCTCCAGCAGTGCTCACTGTCTGTCCTGTTTGTTTAGGGCAGGCATGTAGTTTTTTAGAAATGATTCTATTGTTTAGTAGATGGCAGTGGAGCTAAAATGAAATTACTCAGGCTTACTCCTGACTCTGTGTTCAGTGTTCAATACCAGGAATCATATCCAGTGCCAGGGATTGAATCAGAGTCAGATGCAAGCAAACATCATAGCTCCTGTTTTCTTTCTCTGGCCCGAATTACCAAATAATGAAGAAAAGCCTAATTGTGGGCCTCTTCACAATGGACTATTAACCACCTAGACAAAAATAACCTGAGAGGATACTTTATAACTTAACTGCGGTTTGCCTCTTGTCCAAGGACTCAGTTCATTCAGGGCAGAGGTTCAAGATAACTATCCTGCAGGGTACTACCCAATCAGCAGGTATAAAAAAAGATCTCAAAGCACTGATCTTGGACCAAGGTCTTGGAGTTTTTAGTACCCTTTCCAGGTAATCACTTTCTTGGGGGGCTGGCAGGTGAGGGAATAGGTATTTCCTATACAATCACACACTTTAGAAATGTAGAAAAATTGCTCCCAAGCTAGGAGCAATTTCTGAGCACATAACCAGGAGTAACCTCTGAGCATCACTGGGTATGGCCCAAAAACAAACAAACAAACAAACAAACAAACAAAAAAGAAAAAAGAAATATTGTAGGCTACATCCAAACCTCTGCACTAAGTACAGGGCCAAGAGCTCCATAAGCACTACTGAGCATGGCCCCCCCCCAAACCAAGACAAAAATAATAGTTAAGAACTTCAAAAATTGGGAGTGGTTGAGGAAAGTTGAGCCACCCCTGATGGTACTCAGGGACTTGTGCAGTGATTGAAATCTGGCCTCCTGCATGCAGAGCTCACTCTTTAGCCTTTTGTGTTTTCCCCCATTCCTGAAAATTACAGTCTTTTGTGAGCAGGCTTATATTTCATACCAGTAAATTGGGGACAGTTTGATTGTTTCCTGCTTGGTAGTAACGTGGGGCAGAATAACAGTCAGGTGCACTATGACGATACACTGAGGACTTAACCTGCATCCCAGAAGCAGTGGGCTTGTTAGTCTTAATGATCTGTGCCTCTGCCCTGGTCCTTAGCATCTTTTCCAGGAACCTGGCCTCTTGGCAGTTACCCAACCTCATGGGACGCAATAGTTTTGATCTTAAGGGGATATTGCTATGAGGAAAATTTGTCTCTCTTGGAGATTTTGTACAGAGAGAAATTCACATTATGACATGATTCTGAGTACAGAACTATTCACATAGAAGAGAGCTGTGAATTTAAGAATCAAAGCTTTGCTCTAGCATTGACCAAGGCTGAGTGCTTTTTATTTTCCTTCTGTGATAATTATTTCATTTCTTAGCAGCACAAATTCTTCCTTCCAGCTTCTGCATGTACAAAATAGGGTTGATATTTTCCTTATTCAGCTTGCTTTGCAGGGATGTTAGGTGGTTTCAAAGATACATCTCAGTTATTCAGAAGTGAAGTGATTTCATGTCTAAAATTTAAGAGGATATGCCACATACAAAGATATAGCCCTACAAACAAATGCCTACATACCTATGTATATATGTGAGAGAACACAAAGATGAAAATATGAAGAATTGATGAACAGGGTAAGAGGATTCAAAGAGCATGTGCATGCTCTGAAAGGCCTGGGTTCTGATCCCTACACTGCATAGTCCCTAAGCACTAAGTAGGGAATAAACCTCATTCCCATCACTTCCAGATGTGGCCCCAAAATAAAATAAAAGAAAATTGTAGAGGTAGTAAGGTAGTTAGGGTACATAGGGTACATGCCTGGTATGTTCTAGATCTGGATTCAATTCCCAGCATCACATGGGCCTTCAAACCTTGTTGGATACATCCTTGGAGCCCTAGAGTACTGCATGTGTGTGTCTGGAAGACCAAAATACCATTCAGGCTGCTCCAGTATCCACAATTCACAGGGTCTGAGCAGTATATTTTTAGGCAATTGCATTGAACCAACAGTCCTGGTTGGCCAAGAGCCACTGGTGGGGCCCCCAGAAGACAATAAATAAATTCTTGAATCTGGATATGTGTCATTATTCCTTCAAAGTGTCTATATTTTGGAAAAGTATAATACAATCAGAAAGAAGAAATGCACATTGCCTGTTACCATGTTTCATAGTAGGGTTAGAGAAGGGATGATGGCAGGCAGGGGAGTGGAGAAGACAAGGAGCTGGAGGAGTCAGGAAGGCCTAGGAGCACAAGGAAGGTTCTTTCTCATCTTTCCATCACAGAAACTTTGGATGGGGAGGAGAGGCCTTCTCTAGTCAGGGATCCTGCCTCAGGGTTCTGAGAAGAACCAATGGAACCATATTCAGGATCTTCACCACCTCTGTGATAGGTGGTGAAGGCACCACCAATAGGGTGATAGGCACCTCTGGGAAGGCTCTAGACCAGTGGTCCTCAAACTCTGGCCAGTGGCCTACAGGCAGCCTGCCAAGAACATTTATCTAGTCCATGGGGTGTTTTTTACTGCCACTACCTGTCCTGTTTAGAAGCTGACTTGTTCTGGGCCTGTAGTGTGCATGTGTGGTATGTATGCTGCACTCTCCAACTCCGATCCTCCTCTCAGTCTCAGGCAGAAGTCAAACTGCTTGGCCCACCAAAACAGGATCATAGTTCCCATTGAAATACTAGTAAGTAATGAGTGAAATAAGTCAGAGGGAGAGAGATAGATGCAGAATAGTCTCACTCATCTATGGGTTTTAAGAAAAATGAAAGACATTTTTGCAATAATTCTCAGAGACAAAGAGAGGAGGGCTGGAAGGTCCAGCTCACGACAAGAAGCTCACCACAAAGAGTGGTGAGTGCAGTTAGAGAAATAACTACACTGAGAACTATCATAACAATGTGAATGACTGAGGGAAGTAGAAAGCCTATTTAGAGTACAGGCAGGGTTGGGGTGGGGAGAAGGAAGATTTGGGACATTGGTGATGAAAATGTTGCACTGGTAAAGGGGGGTGTTCATTACATGACTGAAACTACAATCATATTTGTAATCAAGGTGTTTAAATAAAGATATTAATAAAAAATACTAGTAAATTTGTTAATTTACCTTTACTTATTCATTTTAAATATTGTATTTGTTCCTGTTTTGTTTATTTATTTCAAAATAGTATAAGTGCTGTGTGCATAGAAATTTGCTCATAGTTTTTTTAATTATAGTCCGCCCCCCCCCCAATGGTTTGAGGGACAGTGAACTGGCCCTGTTTAAAAAGTCTGAGGATGCCTGCCCTAGACTCTGTGTGCCCCTGAAAGAACATGGCTTGCACCACAATTGGCTTGAGCATTAGAATGTTATTAGAAGGAACAAGTGGCTGAGTAGGGCTCACAAGGCCATGAGAAAAAGGCCTGGAATGAGCAGCTGACTCCACTCAGCCAAGGGAACTCTATCCCCATGGCTGTCCCTAAGGGGCCATCTGTGTTCAACATGCCAGTTCTGCTTCTGACATACAGTTGATGCTGGATGTCACAAACTGCAACGAGTCTGGGAGTGTGAAGTACCCCATGCCTGTTTATCCTGAAAATCTAAAGCTGGGAAGTCCAGAATTAATGTTGTGACTAGAATCAAGGCTATGTGGCTTCTGCTCCCTTATCTTTTCTCACTTCAAATCTCCACAGGTGTCTTGTATCATCTTCAAAGACAGGAAGAATCTTCTCAAAACTGCCCATGTCTGGTTCAGTCCCTCCTGACCCTGCCTGAAGCCCTATGGTGACACAAGAAGAGAGTCCTTGGATTCCTGCCATGTGCTTTGGCACATGGGAAACATTTTTAACTTTTGCCTTTGCTCTGCTCTGTGAAGCTTCTGTTAAAGACCCCACCCAGAACACTTCCAAGGACATGACAATAGAAAACATCCCTTGAGGGCAGGACAGCAGGGGTAGGCTGTCTCTGCCCAACATGTGCAGAGTCAGAGGAGCATGGCCACTCTGCTTTTCTTTGTGCTGCACACATCTTCTAGCCAATTGAACCCCGACACAACACATAGAAAACACCATACTACAAATGTGACAATGGGGAAACAATGCAGGTCAATGCCATGCATAGAGATTAAGATGTCAGCTCTGATAACTCAAAAAGTGCCAACCACTTACTAAGCATCAAAGATAAGGAGTGTAGGGAAGAAATATAAAGAATGTTCATAGAACTTAAAGAAAGCATAGCTCGAACTGCATGAATCACAAATAAGAACCAAGAGGATATGAAAATAGAAATGAGAAAATGCCAAATTGAAATAATGGGACTGAAAAACTTCAACAAATGGTGTTGGGACAACTGTCAGCCACATGCGAAAAAGTGAACTCAGACCTCCATGTAACACCATGCACAAAGGTCAAATCCATAAGAATTAAAGACCTTGATGTCAGACCCGGAACCATAACGTATATTAAAGAATATATAAACACTCCATGACATTGAGACTAAAGGCATCTTCAAGGAGGAAACAGCACTGTGCAAACAAGTGTAAGTGGAGACAAACATATAGGACCATATTAAGCTGAGAAGCTTCTACACCTCAAAGGAAATAGTGACTAGTATACAAAACCACCCACAGAATGAGAGAAACTATTCATTCAATACCCATCTAATTTATACAATTTACTGAATGAATTTAAAGAAAAAAATCTAACTTCATCAAAAAATGGGGAGAAGAATTGAAGACAATGTCTTAAAGAAGAAATACAAATGGCCGAAAGACACAGAAAAATGCTCCACTTCATTAATAATCAGACAGATGCAAATCAAAACAAAATTAAGGTACCATCTCACACCACGAAGACTGGCACATATCACAAAGAACAATCAGTGCTGGCGGGGAGGTGGAGTGAAAGTAACTCTCATTCACTGCTGGTTGGAATTCTGACTAGTCCAGCCTTTATGGAAAACAATATGAAGATTCCTCAAAAAACTGAAATTGAGCCCTCATATAGTCCAGTCATACCACTCCTAGGGATATATCCTAGGAACACAAAAACACAATACAAAAATACCTTCCTCACACCTGTATTCACTGTAGCGCTATTTGCAATTGCCCAAATCTGGAAACAACCCAGATATCTAACATCAGATGAGTAGCTAAAGAAAGTGTGGTACATATACACAATGGAATACTATGCAGCTATTAGGACAAATGAAATCATAAAATTTTCCTATACATGGATAGACATAGAAACTATTATGCTGAGTGTAATATGTCAGAAGGAGAGAGATAGAAACAGAATAGTCTCACTCATCTTTGGGATTTAAGAAAAATAAAACAGCATTGTAACAATACCCAGAGACAATAGAGCTGGAAGGATCGGGCACAGCATGAAGCTTACCACAGAGTGGTGTGTACAGTTAGATAAATAACTACACTAACAACTATCATGACAATGGTAGTGAGTGAGAGAAGTAGAATGCCTCTCTCAAATAAAGGCAAGGGTTGGGGGAGGATGGAGATTGGTATATTGGTGGTGGGAAGGTTGCACTTTTTTGTTTTTGTTTTTCTTTTTTCATTTTTTTTGTGTTTTTTTTTGGGGGGGGGGTCACACCCGGCAGTGCTCAGGGGTTACTCCTGGCTCCATGCTCAGACATTGCTCCTGGCAGGCACGGGGGACCATATGGGGCACCGGGATTCGAACCGATGACCTTTTGCATGAAAGGCAAACGC
>PVKC010025980.1:0-16277 GCA_004027635.1 Crocidura indochinensis | reverse complement strand
TAGAAGAAAGTAAAGGAATAATCACACCAATATGTGTTGAGATCAAAGATAGGGTTTTAGTCTGTAGAAGCAGTAGGGTAAATTAGAAACAGAATTTGTGACAGGAATGGGGAGAATGAGGTGCTAGAAATGAACTTGGAATGGAACTCATTCAACAGAAATATCTGAATTGAGTTTTAGGATAAACACAAGTTTCCTGAGAGTGTGTGAGAGAAAGAGAGGAGAGAGATGAGGAGGAAGAGGAAGAGGAGGTAGAGGAGGAGAAGGAGAAGAGAGATGAGAAGAAGGAGGAGGAGGATAAGAAGGAGCAAAAACAAGAAAAAGAAAAGAAAAATGATTGCCATAGAGGCAGGCAGGGGCCAGGAGGGAAACATGCAACATTGGTGACAGGAAATATATACTAGTGAATAAAGGGTATTGGGCATTGTATGACTAAAACTCAATCATGAACAACTTTGTAACTATCTCAAAGATTTAATTAAAATTATATATAATAACAATATATATATAATAGCAAAAGTGCCAGGAAGTACATTTGCAGCACAGAGTATAAACTAAAGGGATCTGTTACACTAGCAGTCCAAGGGGCTAAGAGTGGAGGTATAGGATGCATGCTAGGAACAGGGACGGGGGGAGATCAACACTAGTGGTGGGAATGGCCCATTTCACTGTCACTCTGTGCCTGAAATAGAACTGGGAAAGACTTGTAATTGAATTAGCCTCTATAAAAATTATTTTGAGAAATATTTTAGTGTCTTAATTTTAATATGCCTATAATCACTATTTGCTCTTTTTGTTCATAGTGGCTTTTGGAGATCAGTCACCCTAGTTTTGCATTACAGTGCTATATTATTTTTTAAAAAGTTCATAGAATTATGAATGTGTGAGAGTCAGGGGCCAGAGAACAGTTTAACATGGAATATTATAAAACTTGGGTTTTGTATTCAGCAACGATGAGGGTGAAGTCTGTATTTTAGATCATGTTCAAGAAGTTTAGAGGGACTAAGGAGTCAAGATTACCATTCTTTGAAGACTGGTTTGGGAAGAAATGATCTCAATCACAAAATGTCAGAATGAGAAAGAACTGTTTTTGAGAAGGGCAGAAAACAGTGTTGGGAAAATGGAGGCTGAAGGTGTCATAGAAGAAACTGAGGGTTCCTTCTATCCTGCTTTGAATGGTTTCTTAGGGATGAGCAGCTTCTAGAAGGTGGGAAAAGCTTACCTGGAAATATGAGATATTGAAGATCAGGAACTGGATGTGGGAATACTAAAAAGTGTTGTTAAAGATAACTTGCTTCTGGCTTTAGCAACTGATTATTTAGTCGCCACTTGAGTATACTAAGAAAGACAAAAATAGCAGCTTGGGGGAGAAATTTGACACTTAAGTATTAAACATAATTGAGAAGCCTGGAATTTAGAGGCAGTGCTCTGAGTTGAGGTGTGGACCACAAATGTAAACGTAGGACTCATTAACGTATAGAATCATTGAGATAGATGATTGATAGATAGTTAGATGATAGATCTAGATAGATAATAGATCACATGCAGAGCAAGAATAAACAGTAAAGTGCTCTGAGTTGGAGTGTGGAGCAGAAATGTAAATTCAGAATTTATTAGTGTATAGAATCATTGAGATAGATGATATAGATAGAGATAGATAGATAGATAGATAGATAGATAGATAGATAGATAGATAGATAGATAGATAGATGATAGATAAATAGATCACATGCAGAGCAGGAATAGACAGTGAAATCCAGAAACTAAGAACGATAACTCTACAGATGAATTAGAAGAAAGAACATCAGAAGAAACCAATTTTATCAAACAAATTAAACAATAATTTATCCCACTCAGACTTCTAAAATGGAATATAGATAGGACTCTGAAGATTTATGCAAGAGGAAAATAAGTAGAATGCCGGCTTGGTTAGCTCCTCTCTTAGGAAGTGTTCACTGGAAACTACCTCAGAGTGCAAGAGGAATTTATTTCTTCTAAGACTCCCCATGGCTGGACTGAAACAGCATGATCTCTACCTCTGCATTTAAATTTCCACCTGAATAGACTCGCTCCTTTAAGAACTTTGGGAATAACTCTATTCCTCCTGGGACTCATTAGACATTTCCTAGGGTTAACAAACAGCTAAGTCGTTGTCTTATTCCATATGCAAGACGGCAGCTACTTTCACCTTCAATTTTTCTTTCACCTCCTATGTAATTGTAAAAAGGGATTGTAAAGGTTTCCTTGAGAAATATAATTGACTTTAGTCATATAATGTTTAAAAGTACCTATTATGGGTGATACGAAATATATTTAGATTGATTTTATATATATATTTGTGACTGCTGGGAACGCAAATTTAATGAACAGCATTGGAATCCTAGAGCTATAGGGGGTAAGCCTTTGAAGATATCCCAATATAAGTGAGTAGGAAAAAATAAAACATTGAAGCAGGCATAAAAAAAAAAACATTTTGTTTTGCTGATGCAAAAGATTGAAGCTTCAAGAACGGCATCTACTGAATTACTTTTTGGGTCCCCAAACTGAATGTCTTGATGGCACTCGGTAGAAGGGAAGAACTATATAGAAAGGTTCCAGGATTTTGTTAAAAAAAATAATTATCAGAGTGATTCCAAGGAATTCATTGCAGTGTCTCTAGAATATTTATATATGGAAACATTGTTCCAGATGATTTTTTTTTTTTGTGGTTTTTGGGTCACACCCGGCAGTGCTCAGGGGTTACTCCTGGCTCCATGCTCAGAAATTGCTCCTGGCAGGCACGGGGGACCATATGGGGGCACCGAGATTCGAACTGATGACCTTTTGCAGGAAAGGCAAATGCCTTACCTCCATGCTATCTCCCGGGCCCCCCAGATGATTTTTTGGGGGAAAGTATACCTGACAATACTAAGGCATTACTCCTAGCTCTGCTCTCAGGAATTACTCCTAGCACTGCTTGGGGTCCACATGGGATGCTAGGGACATAACCCAGGTCTGTTGCATGCCAGGCAAGTTCTGTGAACTATCTTTCTATTCCCCTGCTCAACGTTATTTTAAGAGAGTTGAAAGATAGTGAAAAATCATACTGGATGTGACTTTTTGCCAGAGTTCTTTATCAGCTCAGCCAATTTTGGGTAAGGTTTCTGTCGATAGAACTTTGGCCCTGATTTATTTTGAGATTTCTTTTTGTCTGTCCTCTTCACTTTTATGAACATAGTTATAATTCTTAAATCCCAACCCTCAAAAATGTCAATAATGAAATTAGTAGCAGCAGTATGCCAAGTTGCTGTTGCATAGCCAATAAAGCAGAATGAGAACAGTCTGTCTTCCTTATCCTCGGTCTATGCATAGCTTATTGTCTTCTTTTTCCTAAAATAGATTGGGAACTTTGATAAGGGATCTCTTAAAACTGATGCATAGAAATATAATGGTTGCTTTATTTATTTTTGGAGTCTTAGAGATGCCTACTTAGATACTTAGATACCCTCAACTTTCTTCAGTGCCTTTGTATTTCTAGAAGCTTTTGTCATGCCTTCTGTTTTGCTGTCTGGACTACCACTACAGTGACAAATCTAGAAGAGCACCTGTCACCTAGGAAAGACATACCAAGCATTTGGTTTGATATAGTAACATTGGTATGACCTCATGTATATGGACTCTCTATAACAAACTACACTGAGTTTCTATTAGTTATAGAAACCATTGACTGATCATTTTTATCCTTCATCTTGATAGAAATGCCAGGGTATATAAATGAATCCTCACAATTATTCTGGAGAAATTTTCCTGTTCTGGATTCTGAAAAACAGACTACAGGGACCCAATTTATAGAATTCAGCATAATAGATAAGAATTCTGTTTCTTAAAATTAGTCCTCTTGCTTTGCTTTTATTTATATAGTTATACACACATATATATTACATATATATATGATATATATATATATATATATATATATAATATTGGTGCTACTCAGACTTTGTGATACTATAATTACTAAATAAGCCCGGTGGTGCTTGAGGACCTTCAGAGCCAGGCTAGCAGTGTGCAGGATCAAGCACCCCTGCATGCTTCTGTGTGCACTGTAATTTTTATATTAACTTCCTAGCCCCAGAACATTTGTATTTTTATTGGACTTTAATGTTAAGAATTCTAGCATTTTATAACCAGGGATTATTTTTAGAATTTAATTATATTATATAACATTAGCTATAGAAGAGGGAAAGATAAAGATAATGAAGGTCAGGGAGATGGCTTAAAAAGCTGGGAATATGCTTTATCTGAAGGAATTCAGGGTTGGGTCCCTGTAGTCTCATTGTTCCCAAGTGCTACAGAAAGTGAGTCCAGAATACCATTGAGTGTGTCCCAAACAACCCCAAAACAATGAACCTTTATCATATTTTTTGCTCTCTATCCTCTTGTCATTGGTATAAAATTAATTCCTTGAATAAATACGTTTTTAATTTTTGCTTGCATTTTTCCTTTTTCTTTTCTTCTTTATCTTTTGGTGTATGTGTGGGTGGGCCAGACCCAGATGTTCCCAGATCTTATTCCCAACTTTGCACTGAGGAGGCAAGAGAGGGCGTAAGGGTGATAGGGATCAAACCTAGGTTGGCTTGCAAGAAATGTGTCCTACCTGCTATGCTACTGATCCAAGTCCAATACATTTTTTTTTATATACTGAAATGTTTATCTTTATTTTCCATGTCCTAAAATGTCAACCAACCAAAATGAATATTATCACTAGGATAAAGTATATCCATATCATCTGTAATTTTATAAAATATTCCATTTAATTGCACAGGGGTTATTTCTCATTCAGCTCTCAGTGACCCCAAAAGGCTATATGTGATGACAGGAATCAAGCCCAGGTCAGCTGCATACATGGCAACTGCCCTTTCTTTTATACTATCTCTAGCTTGCAAAATACATTACTTAATTTCTAAGTTTTTGGATAACTTTGTGATCTATTTTCTGTTATTGATTTGCATCATAATTTTATTCTTGTCAGAGACGATACTTGTATATATTAATTTACAAAATAAATTTTAAAATTGAGTTTATTTGGACAAGAAAAAGCCCCCTGAGAACTATTTTTGGTTTTGTTTTTAATATATTTAGGCATTAACTTCCTTTACGAGTACTGATTAACTTAAATGTGCGACTCTTTTTCAAGACTTCATGAAATTTACATTTGAATATATAAATGTTTATATTGTTTTATTGAAAACTCTATATTATCTTATTATAATATAATTTTATAATATTATATTAACCTAAGATATCAATATAAATATGATAAAAATAAATAATTGGTTTTATTTAATGTAGAATATAAATTTATTTCTGAAATAGATATTTATATTGCTAATTCCATAAATTATATTCTGATTAATGATTCTATGATATGCTTGGAATTATCTTTGAAAGAAATGTAAGCTAGCTCTAATTTAGTTTTTTCACTGCTGTTAGGAGCAGAGTATGTAGATTTCCATAATAGCAGCTAGGGTTTTCTCTAGTGGCCCCTTTCATAGTCTCCTGGGAAGTCTATGTACCTCCTTATTCCATGTATTCATTCTGCTTTGCTCAATTCAGAAAGTTCCAGGGAATGTAGGTTTAAGATAGCTATTAACAGTTTTGAACTCCTGCAGGGTTTCAAGCTTAAGTCTAAGTCCTTTACAGAGATACTCCAACCCTATGAAATTGAATCAACTAGACCCCCCACTCTCTTACAGATGAGAATATTCCAAAGGTAAAGAACTTTCTTAGCTAGGAAATATGCTTGAGAGCACAGTTTGATTTGAAACGATAACGCCTCAATCACGAGCGGTCAGCAGTATGCTCAGATACAGAAACCCTCAGCTGCTGGAAATTCTGGGAGGAACTTGGAACCCTGAATTTCCAGTCTGTTGATGGTTGTACGAAGTGTGCATTGATATCAGCGGATTCAACATCGAGATGACTAATTTCTATATATGCCCCATGTAAAGAAATTGGATGAGCATTGCCCTATAGTCAAACCATTTAGTGATAAATATATTGACTATGTCTTCGAACATAGCTGATAATAAAATTTGAAAATCAACAATCTGTGATGAGGGAAAACTTGTAGGTTGCTTCTTGTTCAACTGTTACACATACAAAAGTTTAAGAGCAAAGCCAGAAATATTTTTCAGGGTAGTGGAGCAATAGTTTAGTAGGTAGGGCACTTTCTTACACATAGTCAATCTGGGGACCTATGTTGGATCATTAGCATCCCACATATTCTCTCTATCCCCACCAGGAGTAATCTCTAAGTTTAGAATCAGGAGAAACTCTTGAGTAGTGCTGGTTGTGGCCCCCCCAATGAAAATAAACAAGTAAACAAAAATAAACCAATACCTCAAACTTCTTTTGTTAATTTTATTATGATTCATCATTCTTAATAATAGATAAGGTGGGGCCGGAGAGATAGCGTGGAGATAGGGCATTTGCCTTGCATGCAGAAGGTCTGTGGTTCAAATCCCAGAGTCCCATATGGTCCCCCAACCCTGCCAGGAGCGATTTCTGAGTATAGACCCAGCAGTAACCCCCGAGCGCTGCTGGGTGTGACCCAAAAACCAAAATAAAAAAAAATTAGATAAGGCAACAGTGTTTATAGCTAGAATTACCAAGAAATCTCTACACCATTAAAACAGAACTTAGTTTTATGTTTGGTAACTTCATTTAAAAATATTGATTCTAGATACCATGAGTGACAATATTATAAATGACTGGTTTTTGTGCATACAATTTTCTAACACCACATATCCACCAGTCTCTACTACTCCCTCTCTTATTCTTATCCCCACCATGATAATCTCAGTGCTATAGACCAGTTCTCAGGTTCTAGTGCTTTGGAAATTTGTTATTCCCTTGATATGCATGTTTATGTCCCACATATGAGAAAGGTAATTACTCATCTGACCCTATTATTTCCTCCAATTTCATCCATGTAGTATCAAATTACATAAATTCATCTGTTCTTACCACCTAATAGTATTTTAAGGTGTACATCCATAGACTACAGTTCATTTATTTAGTCATTTGTTCTTGAACACTCAGTGTAGATCTAAATTCTCGCTATTGTAAATAGTATTGCAATAAACACTGAAGTACAAGTGTTTGTTCTGAATAGAGTTTTGGGTCATTGGGGTAGATGCGAAGCAATGGAACTACTGTGCAATTTATCAGCATAATTCTTAGTATTTTGAGAAGTTTAAAAGTAGTTGAACTAATAGTTAACTGCAGGGGAGCAGTGGATGAAGGTTTCTTTTTTCACTACATCCATGTCAGCACTGTTTTTCTTGTTGTTCTTGTTTTATTTAGTTTTTAATGTTAGCAAGTCTCACCTGTGTGAAGTGCTGTCTTATTGTTTTGACTTGCATTTTCCTAACGATAAGTGATGCACCATCGATACATGTTCTTTTTTAAACTTTATTTAAAGAAAATTAATCTCATAGTTGACATAGCTGAACATAATACGTTAGTTACCAGATAAGTGAGAGGAAAGTTATTAAAAATAGAAATAAAAAAGATAAAAGAAAAAAGAAAAGAAGAAAGTTTAAAGAAAGAAAGGAAAAGAACAGTAGCAAGCACAGCTGTGAAAATTTTTGTAGCTTCAATGAAAATCATAAGAACTCAGCCAGAGCAATAACACAGAAGCAGGGCATTTGCCTTGCACGTGGCCAACCCAGGACAGACCCGGTTCAATCCCCCTCATTCCATATGGTCCCCTGAGCCTGCCAGGAGTGATTTATGAGTGTAGAGCCAGGTAACTCCTGAACAATGCCAGGTGTGCCATCCCCCAAAATAAAACAAACAAAAACAATCATAAAAATTATAAAATATGTTTAGAAAGAATAGATATATTTATATAGTTAATTTGCAGGCACAAATTCATGACTTTGAGCCAGAGCAGTGGCACAGCAGGAGGGCATTTGCCTTGCAAGAGCTGACCTAGGATGGACTGAGTTTCAACCCCCTGTCTCTCCCCCAATGTCCCATATGGTTCCCCAAGCTAGGAGCAATTTCTGAATTCAGGAGTAACTTCTGAGGGCCACAGGGTGTGGTCCAAAACAAACAAAAAAAATTCATGAATTTCTATATATAAAAATAATGAAGGAGAAGAAAGAGATATTTAAAGAAACAATCCCATTCACAATTGTTCCTCAGAAAATTAAGCACCTCAAAATCAATTTAACTAATAAGATGAAAGGGAAAGAAAACTACAAAGCAAGGCTCCAAGAAATAAAATAGGACACAGCAAGGGAGTGGAAACACATTTCCTGTGAGAATCAACATAAATACAAAGGCAATACTTCCCAAAGCATTTTAAAGATTTAAAGGAATTCCTAAAGAAATATCCATGACAATTCTCAAAGAAATAGATCATAAACTTCTGAAATTTATATGGAGCAAACCTCTATGAATAGCTGAAGCAAATCTTGGGAAAAAGAAGATGGGCAGCATCACTTTCCCCAACTTCAAACTGTACTGTAAAACAGAAAGCATGAAAACAGCATAGGACTAAAATAAAGACTGCCTCAAATGAGTGGAATAAACTTGAATATCCTGAGACTGACCCTCAAGGAGATGACCAATTAACCTTTTATAAAAGGGCAAGGAATTCCAAGTGGAGCCAGGAAATCCTCTTCAACAAATGGGCTTTGGAAATAATTATTTTGGAAATAATCCTCTTCAACTACCTGCAAAAAACGTCAATTCTGACCTCTCTTAAATGCCAGGCACAAAAATCAAATCAAAATGAATTAAAGGGCTTGATATCAGACCAGAAACCATAAAGTACATAGATGACAAAGGTAGGCAGAACTCCCCATCACATCCTACCACAGGTCTCTTCAAGGATGTAACACCACTGATCAAGCAAATGAAAACAAAAATAAGCAAATGGGATTACATTAAACTGAGAATCTTCTGTACTTCAAAATAAATGGTGACAAACAACAAGAAGATTGTCCTTGGATTAGGAGAAATTATTCACCTAATATTATCTAATAAAACATTAATATCTAAGATATATAAGATACTGATAGAGCTTAACAAGAAAAAATTATCTATTTTAGTATATTGTGGTCTGAGATTATAGTTGATACAATTTCTATCTTCTTGATTTTATGGAGGTAGAAATTTTGATCATGCATGTGGTCTATCTTGGAGTATATCTATATATATTTATATATTTTGGGAAAAATTCAGCTCTTTGGAATGAAAAACTATATTATATATAGATATGTATAGATATATATTTATACATATGTATAGATATATATACATACTTTTCCCTCTCTTTTTTTTCTCTCTTTTCCTTCTCCTATTTCTTTCTTCAAAGCCAATATAACCTTGTGAAAACTCCAGTCTTTGTTGTTGTTTTAGTTATTCGTGGCTCTGTACTCAGGAATTATTCCTGGAAGGCTCATAGGATCATATGGAATGCTTAGGATCTAATTTGAATGGCTCTGTGAGACCAAACACCCTACCTGCTGTATAATCTCTCTGACCCTGGTAACTAATTCCATCTTTTAGTGCTTATATGAACTGCCTACTTCTTAAATAAAACAGAATTGGCAGGGTTTTTTTTACAGTTTTGTTGCTACTGATTATATTGGAAGCCAAAGTGTAAACCACAATAGAGTAATATGACCAAGACCATCTCCTCGAAAAAGTAAAAAGCCAACTTAACAAACCATTTTATTCAAATGTTAGCAACCAATAGTATTCTTCTTGTCCTCAAAAATCCTTTCTCTTGGTTTGGATATCAGAGATTACATAAGGTTCTTTGGAAAAGTAAGTTAGAAAACTTACTTTAGTGAGATGGGATAAGAGATTTCTGCAGGAATGCAATCCAAGCTGGTGAGAGTGGTTAAGACATTCCTGAGGGGCCGGCGAGGTGGCGCTAGAGGTAAGGTGTCTGCTTTGCAAACACTAGCCAAGGAAGGACCGCGGTTCGATCACCTGACATCTCATATGGTCCCCCCAAGCCAGGGGCAATTTCTGAGCACTTAGCCAGGAGTAACCCCTGAGCATCAAATGGGTGTGGCCCGAAAAACAACAACAAAAAAAAAACCATAAAAAATAAAAAGCAATTCTTGGAGAATGAGTCTCTATGTTGTACAGCTTTAAAGATCATGCAACTAACCAGTCATCTTGATGTTTTGCTCTTTTTCCACCAATTCTTGAGCCTGATTTAACATTAAACATACAGTGCCAGAGAACATATCTTGGAGTAAGTGTCAGGATAAAGGCTACAAGGAGTGTGTGGTCATAATAAATGCAAATGAGGAACATGGTGGAGTTTCTGAGGTTTGCTCACTTAGTCCATGACTGACCTCCTGCATTGACCTCTACTATCTCTTCAGAGTGAGGTTCAAACTTCCACCCCAGAGTTCCAGGTCTAATCTTGCAGAAAAGCAAACAGTGAAGTAAAATAGTTTTCTTTAGGTAACATGAGAGTAAAAAGAAGTATGTTCCAGAGAGAAGGCAGAGGAAGAGAAGAAAGAGAGCCTCATAGCAAAGCAAGGGTATTCCATTCCCCCAAGTTGGGGTGTAGGTGACTCTCTGTAATGGAGTATGTCCATACAGTAGAGGAATAAAAGAAAAATACACAAAGTGTTGTGGATTATGGGCAATTTTCAAGATAGAGTTTGTGCTGCTCATGTCTCCAATGTTGGTTTATTAGGCTTTCTAAGGTGACCTGGCTTGGGATCCACTAATAGTAGACATGACAGAAAGATTGCTGAGATTTCTTAGTTGGTTCTTTGGCAAGTTTGAGCTGCTTTTCTCTATTTGAAGGTAAAGCTGAAGCTGGCATCAGCAAAAAAAATTTTTTTTTCAGATCACATACCAGGTCTGACTTCTTGAAATCCACTTAAAATTTATTTCCAAGGATGCCCTGGCAGCTGTTTTAATTTGAACACCTTGGCATTGCTAACAAAATAAAGGCAAATGAGTGTAATAAGTAATGTTTTTAAGTTTCACACACACATGCACACAAATACACACACACACACACATACATGCACACAAAAGCATTGTCTTGTTAAGTCAAGACCCAAATTGCTCGGGAACTCTTGAGAAGCTCTTAAGTGACTTCAGAGACTTCACATCATTTTAGCGCCAGAATGAAAGATGGAAAAAGTTGTTTAGTCTCCTTAAACACCTTAGGAACCTACTCAGGGGAACCTAACTGACAATCCCAATGGACAAGTAAAGGAATGGTGACGCATAATGACTTAGACACTAAAGTTTTTGTGTTTCAATGATTGGTTCACTATGCATTCATCATGGAACATTATGTAGAAATATGGTTTGTGAATTTCCAGATTTTTACCTCAATAGAAATATTCAGGTAAAAATTATGCACAATTTAGTTAATCAAAGGGAGAGGAAACTAATCTTCTATTTATTCCGGTGTTCATAGAATAATTACCCACATACTCATGTTTAATGCAATTTAGTTTGTTAGTGTAGGCCATCTTTGGAGCTTTAACTATAGGTCACCAGGTCTGGATATCAAGTTATGTAGGAAATAGCTGGAAGGTGACAAAAGTGAGCCCAATGTTATAAGATTTCCTAGAAAAATATTACAGTGGATAGAGTCTTCCTTGCATGTGATTTACATGGGTTTTAATTCTCTGTATCTGATATGTCCTCTGAGCACTCCAGGAGTGATATCTGAGTACAGAATAAAGAATAAACCCTAAGTGCCACCAAGTATGGTCCCCAAACCAAAACAAACTATAACAAAGCACACCAAAGTAAACCAAAGCCCCTATTGCCCAAAATTGTAAGGTTCAATGTGTCAATAACAATGAACCATGGTCAAATAAATTACAACTCAGGAAGAGAAATGTTTTTTGCGGGGGTACAAAAAATATAATGTTATTCCAGGATATTTTATTTGTAGATCTGAAATAATTAGAGGCAGATCTGAAAGCAGTGACTGGTGATCATCTGGAAAGATAAGGACTGAAAGCTTTGAGAAAGAAAAAACGACAGCTGGAGCCATGGCGCAGTGGTAGGACATTTATCTTGCATGCAGCTAACCTAGGAGAGACCAAGGTTAGATCTCTGGCATCCCATATGGTCCCCCAAGCCAGAAACAATTTCTGAGTACAGAGCCAAGTGTAACCCCTGAGAGTCACCGGGTGTGGTTCAAAACAACAACAACAAAAAAAAAACAAATAAACAAAAATTTAAAAAATAGAATGATAATAAAGTAAATGATTTTATAATCTTTTATGAATAACCTTCACTAAAGAAGACAAGTCTGCAAGTAAAAGAGATGGCTCTACTGCATCAAATATAGACTCTTAGGATATTTTTTTCTAAACCAAAATTATTCGTCAACAGAAATAGAACTTTTGTTCTCACAAAACACTGTCCATGAGCCTGACACTATTTCACCAATGCATGGGTACCTTCCAATACAGGTTTTTATTTGTCCTGGTTGTCAATTTCAGTGCCTGAGTGACAGAAGTTCAGTAAGAAATTATTGAGGTCCAGAAATTATGATTTTGCTATTGCAGTAAATTGGCCAGCCAACATGTTATACCAAGAAATATGTAAGATACTTGATGCTCGAGATTCTGAAACAAAGGTAATGCAATTTCAAAGACTGTTCACAGGACCCTTTTTTTTTTTTTTTTTTTTTTTTTTTTGGTTTTTGGGTCACACCTGGCAGTGCTCAGGGGTTTACTCCTGGCTCCATGCTCAGAAATTGCTCCTGGCAGGCACGGGGGACCATATGGGGCACTGGGATTCGAACTGATGACCTTTTGCATGAAAGGCAAACGCCTTACCTCCATGCTAGCTCCCGGGCCCCCACAGGACCCTTTTTATTTCTTGATTCTAGCTTCCTTGAATTGGTCTAATCTCAGACTGTTTTTTTCCCTAAGTGACAGCAAGGTCACTATTTCAATCCTCCAACATGATCCTTTCCATGTTATCCTGTCCCTGTGTCTTATGGAGCTGGAGTGTTACATGCTTTGAGTTTCTAATGAATCTGGCAAAGAAACATATGTACATTGATAAATGCTACCAGTTGCTTAAAACAATGGATTGACACTGAACTGTAGCTTTTTCCTGATGAGAAAGGGGCCAGAGAGCAAATTATCATCAAGATAAACAGAACTGTGAAAGGCAAGGACAGGTAAAGACATGGATCTGAGAACGCACACCTTAGTGGCATTCACCAGTGTTTCTGATAATAATAAGGTATAATCTGATAATAAGTATAAAAAATATGGGGCCAGAGTGGTGGCGTAGCAGTAGGGCATTTGCCTTGTATGTGGCTGACTCAGAATGGACTGCGGTTCCATCTCCAGAGTACAATATGGTCCCCCAACCAGGAGCAATTTCTGAGTGCACAGCTAGGAGTAACCCCTGAGCATCACTGGTGTGGCCCAACACCACCCCCCCAAATGCATGAAATATAATAAGTCTGACATTTTTGAGTACCAATTTGGGTCAGAATTGTAATGAATTCTAAATGCGTCCCTGTAGACACATAGCTTTCTCTAGCCAGGATTGTGCAGTACCCTCCTTCATGAAAAGAGACTCACCTCTCCCCGCACAGACAGCTGCCAAATGCTTTCTGAATTCTCACTGCTGTTCAGCACATATGTCTCCTGAGCCTATCTCTTAAGTGGTGCATACTATTCTTCTTCATCCCTGCACCGCTAATTGAATTACATGCTTACTTGCTGTAAACCAAGTTTCATAATCTATGAGTAAAATCATATTGTCATTAGTTCTTTTGGCTTGAATTGTAAATATAAATTCATTGCACATAGCACTCTTGAGATAATCTTCTCCTAAAGACAAGGAAAATGTCTTCCATAAAAGCAGGCAAGGGAGAAAATAAGGGAAGGACTGGTGAAGGGTTGGGGCTTGGACATTGTATGGCTGAAATTCAATTATGAACAACTAGTATGGTGATGCAATTAAAGAATGTATTTGATTTAAAAATACTTCTCTTACTACTGGGCACTACTATTGGGAAAGGTATGAAACAGCTTTTGAAGACAGAATATTATATGGGATTAAAAAAAATGAAAGGCTACAACAGGCCAGAATAGCTGGTAGGACATTTGCCTTGTATGTGACCCATCTAAGTTTGATCCCCAGGACCCCATATATTTCCTTGAGTCAGCCAGGAGTGATCACTAAACATAGAATCTGGAGTAAGCCATAAACACTTCCAAGTATGATATTTACACCAAAATAAATAAAAAATAATGGGTCAGAGTAGTGGCACAGTGGTAGGGCATTTGCCTTGCACATGGCTGACCCAGGACAGAACGAAGTTTGATCCCTCAGCATCCCATATGATCCCCAAAGCCAGGAAAGATTTCTGAGTGTAAAGCCAGGAGAAATCCTTGAGCCCCAAACCAAATTAATAATAATAATAATAATAATAATAATAAGATCAAAATGAAGTAATAATTCTGTTCTAAAATTCAAAATGAAATAATCAAATGCTAATTGTACAATCATGTTCTGAAAAAGTAGGAGATGAGGGGCCTGGGAGATAGCATGGAGGTAAGGCGTTTGCTTTTCATGCAAAAGGTCACCGGTTCGAATCCCAGTGCCCCATATGGTCCCCCGTGCCTGCCAGGAGCAATTTCTGAGCATGGAGCCAGGAGTAACCCCTGAGCACTGCCGGGTGTGACCCAAAAACCACAAAAAAAAAAAAAAAGAAGAAAAGTAGGAGATGAAAATAGCCACTTCCCAGTCCTTCATCCTATACCAACATGACAGGGTACTATCAAAGAGAAGGATGTGGTTCCCCACAATTCTCTTTCCTACCTGAGATGAGAAAGTTCAGTTGATGAGAAAGTTATAGAAAAACATCAGCTCTCTGTCAAAGAATTCCTTTGTCAAAATCAGAGAACTGAATGTTTTCTTTGGTTTGGTGTGAAAATGAAAAATCACAGGGAACCAGAAAGAGAATTTGAAGGGTTAAGCTGTCTCCTTTCAGCATACAGGAGCTCATGAGCATCACTGATGTCACTCTTGTGGCCTCTATTCATACATGGGGTAGCCCAGAGGGTGCCAAGCACTGTAGCGCCCTGCAGCCACAAGGAATTATTATCTTAAAGGTCTCTGTATCTAAGAGGTCCCCAACTGACCCAAAAAAGAAAATCTATGTCAAATATGAAAGTTTTATGTAAATGTCAAGCATTTCTAGAGTCCTAAATAACTAATTACATATGATATAGAAGTATAGCATGAATGTTCAAAATAAACTGTATCATTTGCTATGGGAAGTTGTGGCAGGTGACTTTTAAACTTTCCTTTTTTCTTTTTAACTTTGGAGGAAACCCTGAGTAGTGCTCAGGGCTCTGATTCTGTGCTCAGGGATCACTCCTAGTGAGATTAGGGTTCCATTTACGGTGCTGGGGATCAGATCCAGATCAGCTGCATACCAGGCAAACACCATACTATCTTTCCAGCTCCAAGATTTTCTGTCATATTCTCTTCTTCCTTAGAGATTAGATGAGAATTGAATATTCACTGTATAAATATCAAGTTCATTGTTCAGCACCTCACCCAAGATTACTTGGTATTTCTAGTATTATTGTGGTGTGAGACATTTATTTTTTATTGTGATAAAGTATGATAAAGTAAGAGAAAACTCGAAGTTTAAATTCTTTGAGGTTTGTAAGTTAAGTGTCAGGAAATTAGGATGCGCATACTGTGCTAATTTTCCACCACCGATATCCAAAAAGTTTGTATCACCCTTTAAACAACTCCCATTTCTACCTCTCCTCCAGATCCTAATAGTAACAATCACATATCTGTTCTATCCTGTTTGTCTATTTTACTTACCACATATAAGAAAAATGCCTAGATTATTAATATTTTTGCTTGTTTGGGACCACATCTGGTGATGCTCAGGGGTTTTTACTCCTGGCTATGCACTCAGAAATTGCTCCTGGCTTGGGGGACCATATGGGATGCTAGGGGGTCCATCCTAGGTCAGCCGCATGCAAGGCCTATAACAACGCCCTATAATAATGCAAGGCCTATGCAACGCCCTACCGCTGCGCCACCACTCTGGCCCCAAGCTTATTAATATTTTTAATAGTGAAAGGGAAGATACATACTTTATAATTATCACAACCAGCTACTACATTCCCCCAGTAAGCCTAAATTCTACCATCTTTATCTTAATATCTACTAACTTCCACAATCTTAATAGGACAAAAACTGACTACACTAACTGCTTTAGGAGT
>PVKC010025979.1:0-16280 GCA_004027635.1 Crocidura indochinensis | reverse complement strand
CCCCCCCCACCCCCCGCTTCTCCATCTTCATCTTTGCTCATCTTCCCAAGGCCTGCCCTGTAGTCTCCAGGTAGCATCCCAGAACCCGGGGCTCTTGAGCTCCACCATCTTCCTGTGAGTGAATGGCAGGCAGGTGAGAGGAGATTACAAAACAGGCTCAGCTCCTGCAACAGGGAGCTCGCTTGCCATGAGAGTGCAGTCACTTATTCCCCCTGTTCTGGGAGATCATCATTAAGGACACAGGAAATTCTAAACAAGTGATTAAATCATGTCTGGCAAAGGCTCCTGACCACTACCAGTCTCCCCAGTCTGCTGTGGGTCTACAGGAGGCTCACCGGGAGGTGGGTGACAGGGGAGACAGGTAACTCTTGCACCTCGAAGCATCCCTACAGCCAGTCTAGAGGGGCCAGCGCAATGCACACGCACACATGTACACACACACACAGGCATGCACACACTTCGTGTGCATACACACAGAGAGACACACAGGCGAGCATGTGCACATGCACCCCAGCTCTCTCCCCAGAACCTTCCGTGCCGCACCCACAATGGAGGCTCTGTCCTGCTCTGTCATGATCTCATGCCTTCTCAGCCCTCAGCCGGCTGACGAATCTATTCATCTAAAGGCCAGGCCTTCCCAAGATGTGCAAAACAGGCCTTCTCAAGACGTGTCTCTTTGGCATGAGGGTTATTTTGAGCTGAGGTCAGTCGAGGCCCTGCAAGCACAAGAGGAATTTTGACGGCACCCTTC
Source organism: Crocidura indochinensis (assembly GCA_004027635.1). Taxonomy (NCBI): domain Eukaryota; kingdom Metazoa; phylum Chordata; class Mammalia; order Eulipotyphla; family Soricidae; genus Crocidura; species Crocidura indochinensis. Next base: position 15,529 of record PVKC010025979.1, on the reverse strand, counting down.
ACTACCTAGAAGAATGGCCATGGGGGTGGGGCTGTGACCCAGGATTCCTGAGGCCTGGGGCAGCTCTCCAAGACCCTTTCTAGCATAGAAATCTCGCTACAGTCTGGGTGGTGCATAATTGCAGAGCAGCTGGTCTCCCCTTCTTCTCTGGCCCCCATCCCATTCCTTTTATTTATTTTAGTTGGTGGGGGGGGGGCACACCAAGTGTACTTAGGACTTACTCCTGGCTCTGTGCTCAGGAAACACTCCTAGTGGAGCCTGAGGCATCAAGTGTGATGCCAGAGTCAAACACAGTTTGACTGCAGGCAAGTCAAGTTCCCTATCACCTATATTATCGCTCCAGCCCCAGAGGGTTTGTTTAAATGCTTGGTAGACTGGTTTGAGGTTGTTTTTTGTTTGTTTGGAGGCCACACCTAGCTGTGTCCAGTGGACATACCTCAGGGGAATATGTGTGTTGCTGAGAATGTGCTCCACCACATGCAAGCCAGTGCCTTATTCCCTGTATTATCTCTCCAGCCTTCCTTCCATTCCTTAGCTCAAAGCTCCTGCGCCTGTCTCACTGGTTGTCAAATCCACATTGTACATGAATGCACCATACATGAGCTTTCTGAAAATACATGAGAATTTGTTCTTTTCTCCCACTCATCTGTCTGCTGTTAATCTGATTATTTGATCAGCCCAAGAAGAGCCCAGAGGAGCTGGAGGACTCTCCTCCCCACCCCACACAGTTGACAAATATTTACCCAGCACCTGGTCTGTGCCCAGCGGGGTGCTGGGGAATGGGAAGAGAGCAGAAAGGAAGACAGATGAGATCCCTGTCCTCATGGAGCACGCAAGTAAACAAGGAAGAAGAGCATCACCATTGTGGCAGGTGCTTAGGAAGAAAGAAGCAGGATTCGGGAGTTTCAGGAGCAGAACAGAGATTTGGAAGATGGGAAGGCCTCAGGCTTCCACTCAGGCCTCCCTCGGGATGACCAGCAGTCTGCATCCCTCTCTAGAGCCTGCTGAAGTTTGATAGGAACATCTGCAACATCCCAGAAGCCCTCGTCCTACCCCTAGTCCCTGACGGGCTATCTTTGGAAAGATAATGAGTATCCATAACAGCTACTGTTTTTTAGCACTTACTATGTGCCAGGCATTGCACTAAGCAATTTATGGTTATTACATCATTTCATCTGCAGAACAATAATCACGTTATGAAGTAGGTGTTTTCTAATCCCCATTTTACAGACAAGGAAATGAAGACCTGGAACATTGGGTGGGATCATTGGGCCAAGTCACACACAGTAAAAAAGTGACCCAGTGTGTTTGAGTCCCGATCAGAGGCATTTCACTGCCTCCCCACCCCCACCCCCCACCTCTCAGAGGGGAACGAGAGGTCTATATAGGTTGCACAGGATGGATTTCAGGGAGCCCAGGGTCCCTGTGGAGACGGAACTGCACTGGGCTAGAAGTTGGTTACTAAATACAAGGAGGTGCTTGCTCTCCTCCTTCCCAATCTCAAAATGCACAGCTGGGAAGACAAACCAGAACAGCTGCAGTACCCTGTTCACTTGGGAGGACCTAGGTTTGTTTCCCCCTAAGAGCCCCAGTCCGTGGGTCTCTGCAGAAGCCAGTGAGACCCTAGACCAGTGGTCTTCAAACTACGGCCCGTGGGCCACATACTGTATTTGTTCCCATTTTGTTTCTTCACTTCAAAATAAGATATATGCAGTGTGCATAGGAATTTGTTCGTAGTTTTTGTTTTTACTATAGTCCGACCTCCAACGATCTGAGGGACAGTGATTTGGCCCCCTGTTTAAAAAGTTTGAGTAGGGGCCCGGGAGATAGCATGGAGGTAAGGTGTTTGCCTTTCATGCAAAAGGTCATCGGTTCGAATCCCGGTGGCCCATATGGTCCCCCATGCCTGCCAGGAGCAATTTCTGAGCATGGAGCCAAGAGTAACCCCTGAGTGCTGCCGGGTATGACCCAAAAACCACACACACACAAAAAAAAAGTTTGAGGACCCCTGCCCTAGACCCAACTTCAGTGGCTGCCCCAGGACTCCAGAGCACTGGAAATGACAATGCAGTCTGGACACTAGGGGGCCGGACTGTGTACCCAGAGCAGACAGGACCAGAGCAGGGACTGCGGTGACTAATCGCTGGTGCTTGGGAGGCAGTGGTGAATTATTCACATGAATTCCGTGAATTATTCAAGTTGTTATTATTTATTTTTCAGATGCGCCTGCGGCAGCGCCTCCAGACCCATGTTCAAAGGATGACATAAGTCCTAACTCTGCTCGCGGGTCTGTCAGGGGGGCTCATAAGGTCTGTCTCCCCAGCTCTGGGATCAACTGAGGAGGGAGAATCACCCCCCTGCAGACCCTAATCCTAGCCCCAATTACAGAAACAATAGTCACGGCAAACTGAGTTTTCATTGTGCCCCTGCCTGGAGCATCCCACCACAGAACTTGAGTGAGAGCCACTACCACTGCACAGCCCCCCAAATATGGGTACCCTCCAGACATGGCCCCAGGTGCCTCCTGGGTCTGGGGCACTCCTGAACAGCAGTCAAGTGGCCTGTGCCAGTTGGTCAGTGTCAATTGTGCCGTTTGCCAAAGATCCCACCCTTTGCTCCACACCCCATCCATCCTGGTGCCTGCCTCTAATGGTGCAGAGGGTGGCCAGGTCTAGTGCTTCCAAAGCAGAGACCTACCCCTATCCCCATGACAACAGCAGTGGGGGATGGATGGGCCCAGGGCTGACTGGGGCCCTGGACAGGCCTTGAAGGGCTGAGCCACCTCTGCCCATTGGGCTCTCTGGAGGTCTCAGAGCACAGACAAGAGCCCCAGACAATGAGCTCTATGAGAAGCTGCTCCCAGCCCCCTGAGCTCCACACTGAACACTTCCATTCCTGGGCTGTGACTATTCTCCTGGGCCCTGAAATGTTCCTCCTCCCAAAGCCTCAGCATGGAGGAGGGACAATGTTCGTCAGTCTGTGGGGACCCTGTGGGGTCGGATCAGGGTTACCGGAATCCCTTTAGGGACCCTCATCTACAAGGAGCACCTTTGTCTGCCCACAACCCATGCACTTATTCATCCACTCATTCATTCACTCGTCTATTCATCAACTCATTCACTCATTCATATTCATTCACTCATTCAACTACTTATTCATCCCTCACTCATCTACTCATTCATTCATTCATCCACATACTGTTCATTCATCCACTCACTCAATTACTTACTCATCCACTCATTCATTCACTTTCACTTATTCACTCATTCAATCACTAATTCATCCTCTAATTCATTCATTCAGTTCATGAACACAGAGTGCCCCTCTATGCCAGGCACTGCTCTGGGTGGCACAGAAGTGATCATGAGCACCAAGCTGTCCTGACAGGGCCTTCCCCTACACCCCAATTTGAAAGGACCAGCCTTTCAAACATAAGGAAACAAAATCACAGGAGAGTACTCCCATTTCTCACAAGCCGGGGGCATCCTTGGCTGGCAGCTTCTAGTTTCTGCCTCTTCCTTGGCCCTCATTTATTTCCACTTTATTTTCTACCCTTGGGGCACCATTAAGAATGGAACCAAAGGGTACACACATGCAAGATAATTGTTCTGCCACTAAAGTCACATCACCGGTCCCTGACCCCAACTTTTTTTTTTGTTATTTTTGGGACCACATCTTGTGGGACTTAGGACTTACTTCTGACTCTGGACTCAGGGATCATTCCTGGAGTGCTAAGGAGACCTATGAGGTACCAGAGATTGAACCCAGGTTGACTACGTGCAAGACAAATGCCCTAAATGCTGTACTATCCCTCTGGCCTTCCTTCCTCTTTTGAAAATAAAGAGAATGGGGACAAATCAATAGTACAGCAGGGAGGGCATTAACTTTGTCTGTGACTCAACCCAAATTTGATCTTCCAGCACTTATATGGTTCCCTAAGCCTCACTAGGAGAAAATCCTTGAGGACAGTTACAAGAGTTGCCCTTATCACAGCTGGGTGTAGTCCAAAAACAACAGTGGAGAAGAGAAGATAGGCTGAAACTGTTTTTCTTTCTTATTTATTTATTTTGAGAGGGGCACATACCATGGTGCTTGGGTATCCAGGTAGTAAGTACTAGGGCTGGAACCTGTGTCTCCAGCATGCACATTTGGTGCTCACCATCCCTCTGTGCCCTCAACTCTGCTGAGGAAGGTCATGTGAGTCACTCTGGTTCCCAGGGTAACAAGGACACACATCCACCTTCCAAGAATCAGGAAGATGTCCCTGTGGGAAGTCAGTGACTATCCCCCTTCTACTGGCTCTGTGCTTTAGAACAAGAATTCTGGGGCCAGCTCTACTGAGAATGTTAAGTTGCCTGGAAGGTTTAGGGGGTTGGGAAGGAAGAGGCACTTGCAGAATCACCTCAAAATGTTTCTTCTCCTCTATACAAATGGGGATACTGTGGCACACTTTCACACAGAAGGAAACTGGCACTTGAACCCTGAAACCAACAAGTGGTGGGGGAGAGATTTGAGCCTGAGCTTGGGTAGACCAAGCTCTAGCTGGGTTCACAGCTGAGCCCTGGCCATAGAGCAGAGCCTGGTTTCACTGCTGTTCACTGAGACTAATTAGAGAGAGTGAGCACCTGACTTCCACCACCACCACCCCTCCCCCCCAAATAGCAGGGAAAACCCTTGGTCCCATCATGCCAAGCTGAGTCACAGGCCCTGGGAATCCACACTCATAGTCTCCCAGACATCCACCCTCAAATTTGGGCTGTCATCATCTCAGAGCCCCTGGACTCTGTCTCCGGGGCCAGAAGGCAGTAAAAGGGGAACTGTGGAGGTGACAAACAGCAGTTCCCCAAATGATGACCATCACTATATAACAGACTCAACTAGGTCAACACCAGCCTGTCCTTTGCCAATGACCCAGCAGTACCAAACTTGGGGTGCTTTTTCACACTACCACTAGTAAGCAAAGTAATATAGTAGTAATAATAATAATATAGTATAAATAGGAAGCAATCCCTATTACCCCCATGACCTTGAACATCACATGGTAATGTGAAGATCAAGCGCCACTGTGGAGGTGCTGTGAAAAGCTGTGGAGGCAAAAGTGAAAAACAAAACGAACGAAATGAAACAAGGGAGCCAGGAGATAGTCCAAAAGGCCTCGCTGCACACTTTGCATGCTGGAGGTTCAGGTTCGATTCCTGGCACTGCAGGCTCCCTCAAGCACCATGTCAAGTACTTTCTGAGTTTGGAGTGCCCCTCCCCACCAAGAAACAAAAGTAAGGGGCCCGGGAGATAGCATGGAGGTAAGGCGTTTACCTTTCATGCAAAAGGTCATCGGTTCAAATCCCGGTGCCCCATATGGTGTCCCGTGCCTGCCAGGAGCAATTTCTGAGCATGGAGCCAGGAGTAACCCCTGAGCACTGCCGGGTGTGACCCCCCCCAAAAAAAAAAGAAAAGAAAAGAAACAAAAGTAAAAGCAAAACTTCCACCTAGAGGGACCAGAGCAATAGTACAGATGATAGGACGCTTGCCTTGCATGTGGCCTACCTGGATTTAAACCCCAACATCTCATACAGTGCCCTGAGCCAGCCAGGAATGATTATAGCAATGCACAGCAGAAGTTACCCCTGAGTAGGATGTGGCCCCAAAACAAATCAAACAAAAAAAGCTTCTCTCTGGAACCCAGCACAGTTAAACTGGCCCTTCAAAGTTGGGGCTCTGGACAATGTCTGAATCTGGGGTCAATATTAACAAGTTTGGGCCGATACTAACTAGCTTTGGATCAGGTGCTTTATTTCTGACCTATTTTTCCACCTTAACGATGGGCTGGAGTGATAGCACAGTGGGTAGGGCATTTGCATGAAGCCAACTTGAGTTTTATCCTCAGCATTCCATATAGTCCTCCAAGCCTTACCAGGATTGATTCCTGAGCACAGAGTTAAGAGTAACCCCTGAGCACCACCAGATGTGGTCCAAAAACAAACTCCCCAAAATAGAAATACTACCCCAAAACTCCTTACAGGTCTATAATAGGGCTCTCACTTGGGAACAGAAAGTGCTCTAGGTGGAGCTGCACAACTTCATGGGAGCTACAGTTCTGAAATTTTGAACCCAGTGACCATCGTTTCTCAACAGAAGCCATGCACTGACTCACACGCACATGCACACACACCCTAGGTCCCCATCTCTACACACTACGGATCTGTTGGCTCCCCATGGGGCTACACACAAAGCAACTCAGCTCCATCCGAGAAAATGTTGTGGTCTCAGTGTCTTGTGATCTGGGGTCCAGGGACAGATCCCCATTCCATTCCATCAAGGGGAGTTTCTGCTTAGGGATCCTGGCTCATCCTCTCACCCAGCTGATTGAGTTCAGTGCACAAAGGGCGGGACTGCGGGTTGTCTTGTTCCATCTGCTGGAACAACATTAACTATATTACAGGGTTAATTTTTATGTGTCTGCTCTGGTTTACCTCCCAGCACCGCAGGGTGTCCTGAGCATCACCAGAAGTAATCCCCACTCCTCCTCCATTCCTGCCCAAAACAGAAAGAAAAATCCATAACGTTCTACAGGCTGGCTGCAGATTTAACCCATCATATATATCCACTGAATCCCCAGTTGTGAACCTGGGCGTGCCAAGGCCCTGCTCAATTTCCTGCAAGGCTGTAGGTGCCTATCACCAGAGGCCTTTCAGGGGTCAGTCATGCTGCTATTGGGACTATTTCTAGGTGACAGACCCAAGACCCAAAACTGTAGTATGTGGAGGAGCTGAGATCTAAATCCAGATAGGTTGGACCGGGGAGACCACCCTGAAGTATCATTACCCAGATGATGACAGATGATTACATTACCTGGCTCAGTGGTTGAACACACACTTGGCATGTGGGGAGTCTTAGGGTCATCCCCAGCACTAAGCACCAACAAACACATTTGGGGATGTTGAAGGGGGGGGCAGGTTATATGACAGGTAAGGAAGATGCTTATCTTGTCCAAACAGGGGCTTGATCCATTGCACCACAAATGGTCCCCAGAGTCTACCAAAAGCTTGGAGTAAGTTCCATGTACTTCTGGGTATACTCTCCCTTCTCCCCTAAAAAGCTAATTTCTGAGACTTGGTAAGAGTCAGATTCTGTTTGCTTTAGTTTTGTTTTTGTTTGAGGGTCACACCCAGCACTGCTCAAGGCTTACTCTAGGCCCCGATTTTAGGATTACTTTTGGTGGGGTTTGGGGAACCCTCTGGGATGTAGGGGATCAAACCCAGGTTGTCCACATGCAAGGCAAGTGCCCTCCCCACTGTACTATCTCTGGCCCTCTGCACACTTTTGCTCCTCCCTTTCCCAGAAGCCTCTGCCGTGAATTCTTCTTTTGTTTTTTTTTTTGTTTTTTTGGGTCACACCCAGTGACGCTCAGGGGTTACTCCTGGCTATTCGCTCAGAAGTCGCTCCTGGCGGCACGGGGGACCATATGGGGAACCGGGGGATCGAACCGCGGTCCGACCTAGGTTAGCACAAGGCAAGGCAGGCACCTTACCTTTAGCGCCACCGCCCGGCCCCCTCTGCCGTGAATTCTATTATTCCTTCATTTCTATAGGCATTACCCGGAAAGGCTGAGAAACTAAAGTGACTGGACTGGGCTCTTTCTCTGTTATCTCCAGAGTCCCAGGAAAATCACCCTGACTCATCTTCTAATTGGGGGTCTCCTGGCCTCTCTGAACCAGGCCTGCACAGTGGAGCCACCCTCCACTGCAATCCACTAGCTGCGTTCCTGTTGCCTACAGGACTCCTGGGAATGGGCCCCTAATTGCATTTCAGGCTGGGAGGCTATTAGCCTGTGATTGTATCCCAAGTGCCTGCCTCAGCCCCTGGGTCCCTACACTCAGTGTCTACCGGGGTTTGGGCTGAAATCAGTCTCCAATGGAGGGTTTGCCTGCCCTGCTCTAGTACCCCTAGCTCCTATTCTGAGGTTGCTCCAGTTTGAAGAGCTGAGTCTCTCCATAAGGGGTCACAGAAAGATGTTCCTCTCTGTTAAGTGGTCCAGAGGCTCTACTATTGTGTGCCATAGAACCAGCCTCCCTATACCCCAATCCAGCCTCTCTGTCCCTTCCAGCACCTGTCTCCCCGGGCCTGCGAGTTAGAACCAGGGGCTGGGGTCCTTGAGCTTTTTCCGTGACTGAACCCCTTCTTCTGTCTGGACTTCAAACCCAGTGGTCCATTGGACCTGGAGAAATAAAGCACAGCAGCTTAGAGAGCAAGTGCAGAGTTGCAGGTTCAACCCCCAGGGCTGCCACATGTGTGAGCATGATCCTGACAGCTCCGGGCACTTCCAGAGATTTCCAGTCTCACCACAGCCAGGGTGTGTATGAGCACAGCTGTCCTCACAAGGGCCCTGGAAGTACCACAGGTAGTATGTGAACACTGCAACCCAACATGCAACCCTGGTAAGCACCACAGCCAGGCCTACATGTGACCACGCTACTGCAGGGCCATCAGCAGCAATGAAGGGCAGGGCATGGTGTGAACTAGACACACAAAAAATAGCCCCAGATTCATCTGGGTGATCCCTGTTAACTTCTGCCCTGAGAACACTATTTTGGCAGCCCCTGGGGTGTCCTGCCACTGAAGTCTAATGTCTGCCAGGCATGTGACCAGGCATGGAAGACTCTAGGACAGACAGCATCTGCCCTTTCTAACCCTAAAAGAAAAATAGCCTGACAGGTACAACAGTGATGTGAGCTTGGAGGGGGTAGTGGGAGGTCCATAGGCTGTAGTGCCTTTAAACCTTAATCCCAGAATTTCCCAAAGGGGAAACTTTTCTATATCTTTTGTGGGGAATGGGTGGGTGGTTAATTATACTTGTCATGCTTACTCCCGGCTTTGTGCTCAGGGATCACTCCTAGTGGTACTCGGGGGAACATATGGAATGCTGGGAATCAAACCTGAGCCAGTCACGTTCAAGGCAAGTTCCTTATCTATTGCTTCGACCCAGAGGAAAATTTTTTTAGCTTAGAGGGTTGATCTGAAAGAATTTCCTCAGGATTTCTGAGACCCAACAAGGGAAGCGTCTGAGACCGTAGCTGCAGAAGAAACAACAATGGAGAGAGGTCTGGGAGTTGGGGGTATGGGAGGGAGTTTGGATTTTACTGAGGACACAGAGAAGTTGTAGAAAGACTTGAGGGAGGGGGATGATGTGGCTGCCATATGGAGAAAGAATCGGGGGCCAGGGTGAGGGCGGGAGAACTTCCTGAAGGCCCCGGCCATCTGCTGCCCTCCCTGGTGTGTAGGTGGAAACAGCCCTGTGTCCTCACTGGAAAGAAGGCAGGACCATCCTCTCTCCCAACATACGCTCACTCACTTGCACACATGTGTGTACACATATACTCATATGCACACATGTGCACACCCACATGCAGTCACATGTACACATCTACACTTATATGAACATATACTTGCTCACACATATACTCGTGTGCATGTACGCACTTACTTGTACACGCATTTTCATACATGGATGCACGCTCACGTGTATTCATATATGATCGAAGTGCATATTTATACATATACTCACATGCTCACATGTATATTTGCATACTCTCATTCACACACATATCCACTGGCACACTCAAACATAGTCAAAGTCATATGCACGCGCAGGCACACACTTATTCATTCACATATTCACACACATGCTCAAACTCACTCGCATGAGCACACTCTTACACACTCACACACATCCCAGCCGTGCCGCTGATTCCCTCAGGGAAAGGGCCGGCATGGGATTGGCTAGCACAGGAATTCTCATGCCCTACGATGGTGCTAGAAGCTCCTGAGATTTGATGCCCAGAAAAAGCCCCAATAAGGAGAGATCGAGGCTCAAGAACTCCCTCCCTCCACCCTTTGGTCTCCCTTCCTCCCTCCCTTACCTCTTGCTCTCCCTCTCCTTCCCAGGGCTAAGCTCATCCTCAGCCCCTGGAGGGTGATGGGAACCTTCTTTCCTCCTCTGGATTCCCAGCTGCTTCTTCAGGGTTTATGAGGAGCCTGGAAAACTGAGAGAGAGAGAGAGAGAGAGAGAGAGAGAGAGAGAGAGAGAGAGAGAGAGAGAGAAAGGAAGAGGAAGAGAGAGAGAAAGAGAGAGAGAGGATATTAAGGATATTAGGGGCAGGAGGAAACTAGGGACACTGGTGGCAAGAAAGGTGCACTGGTGAAGTAATGGGTATTGATTGGACATAGTATGACTGAAACTCAATCATGAACAACTGTGTAACTGTATCTATCTCATGTTGATTCAATTAAAATTTTTATTTAAAAAATTTTATTAATGAGGGTCCAGTAGAGTAATAGTACAACAAGTAAGGAATTTGCCTTGCCTTCTGTGGACCTGGCTTTGACCCCTCAGGAGTGATTCCTGAGTGCAAAGCCCAGACTAACCCCTGAGCACCTCAAGTATAGCCCCCAAACAAAAAAGTTATTAATTAAAATAAAAGAAAGAAAAATAAAGAAAAGAAAGAGAAAAAGAAAGAAGTCACTATCTCCCCAGCATCCCCCAATAACTCCACTTTTCTCTGGGAGAACTAAACACCCTCTGTGCCCTCGAAGACTGGTGCCCCCTCTGGTCACACTTCAGAGAATCTCCCTTCCCAGCATCCAGAGGTCCTCAATCACTACACCAGTTAAATCCTTCCTCCGAGCATCTGCTTTACATTCCAGAACCCCACAACTTTGCCTGTCCCAGCTCTGGAGCTGTCAATCCCAAAGCCTGTCCCAGACCTCAGGAATTCCCACTGGAAGAATAATAAAAGAGGTGAGAGAGGAGGCAAGAAAAGGCTCTGCTTTTCAGCCTGAAAGGCATCTGTGGCAGAGCGCAGGATGCTCTCTCCATCTCATGTCCCTGTGACCTTGAGACACACATGGTCACTATCACAACCATTGAGCAGATAAAGAAACTGAGGTGCCTAAGATTAATTTGTTCAAGATCAGGCAATGGGATAGGTTAGAAGTTCTTAAGTGTTGGGGAAGGAGATATTGCAGGCTTGCCTCACCCTGGGAATGCAGACAGAACCAACTGAAAGGCATTTAGGACCTACACCTTCCATAGAGGAGTGCAGCTCTGAGCAATGGTGTCCCCCTTTCTCCCTGCATCTGATGATGCCTTTGGCTCATGGGCTGGGGACTCTGGGCCCCATTGGGAGAAAACGTGTCACTCTTCCTGGGGTGTGGCTTGGAAGGGTGTCTGTCACTCAGAATCTCTCCTGAGCAGGAGTCCTGAAGACAGACTAACCAGGGAGTCCTTCCTCACTGGGGCACGAGAAAAGGCACTGAATTTAATAGTAAAGTATATTTGGCTTGAGAGGAAATGAGATTTCTCTGTCAAGGTGAGTGTGTCTAGGAGAGCTGGAAACCGGGTGGAATTGGGGGGATGAGGGCACTTTGTGGGGGCTGCTGAAGGGAGGGTGCAGATCTGGAATTATTAGAATGTTGATTATGTCCTCTTGATTGTTAATGAAATTCTTCACCTTGGATTTCTGGACCAGGGGGAAAGCTCCTGGAGCTCATTTTCCTGCTGATGAGAGCAGCAGAGAGGGCAGGAGGGGGCAGAAGACTCTCAGCTGAGGGAGAAATTAAATTCCGCCCAAACAAATAGGACTGGACACGCCTGGCCTCTGCCCAAGGAGGCAGGCCCCTGGACCGACCTTCGGGCCCTTGTGGCCATGTACGGAGACCCCTCGAGGGGCCTAGAGACGTGACACGGGCAGCGAAGACCAGAGCAGACCATCCTGCCAGCATCACTGGCCAAACATCCAGGCTATCTGAGCTGAGCAAAGTGCACTCCCAGCCCCAGGGAGCCACACACAGCAGGATTCTTGGTGTTCCCATTCGACATTGAGGCACAGAGAAATAAGCATTTACTCAGACCTACAGGCCTGGATTTCTCAACCCTATTTTCACAGGGACACTCTTCTCACCTTATTTCCTTCTATGCCACTCACCCTTACAGTTGGCCACCAAGTCTCATACCATGGCCCTCTGTTTATGTGGCTTTTTAAATGTAGTCCCCTTGGAAGATCCTGGGGCCCACACAGAATTGTAGTAGTCTCAGGTGAGAAATGCTGCTGAAGAAGGAGCTGGAAAGTAGGCCATGTGGCTTTAGATATCTGATGTCTGCCAGGTCTCTCACGGCAGGGGCTGCAGAGATGGCACAACGGTTAAGGAGCTTTGTGGTCAACCTGGGTTCAGTCCCAGCATTCCATATGGTCCCCACCCCAGGACCATCAGGAGTTATTCCTGAGCACAGAGCCAGGAGTAAGTAACACCTGAATATTTATTAATGGGTGTGATCCCCCCCCCCAAAAAAAAGGCAAAATCAAAAACATAGAGATCCTGCAATAGCATCTCACAAAAAAAGCACTCTTGTCAGGAGCCAGCAAGGTTTAGAAAAAATTTTTAAATTTAAATCAACCTGTTACAAAATGGTGTTTATTTGCCCCCCTCCTTTTTGCCTTATTTTTGAGAGGCTAGTGGTGCTCAGGGGACACTCTTGGATCCATGCTCAGGAGACCACGTGATGCTGGGAACTGAGCCTGGGGTCTCCCATATGCAAATAAGAAAATCCAGTCCTTTGAGACATCTTTCAGGATCTGTTTATTTTATTTTGTATTTATTTTTGTTTTGAGGCCACTCTTGGCAGTGCTCAGGGACTTCTGTCATCATGCTCAGGGGTCTGCTCCCAACTGAAGCTATACTCAATTCTTTGAGCAAGCTCTCTGACCTCTGAATTCTTTCTTTGGCTTCTTTTTTTTTTGTTTTTTTGTTTGTTTGTTTGTTTGTTTGTTTTGGGTCACACCCAGCAGCGCTCAGGGGTTACTCCTGGCTCCATGCTCAGAAATTGCTCCTGGCAGGCACGGGGGACCATATGGGGCACTGGGATTCCAACCGATGACCTTTTGCATGAAAGGCAAACGCCTTACCTCCATGCTATCTCCCGGGCCCCTTTCTTTGGCTTCTTTAAAGATTTTTCTTCATATATATATATATATATATATATATATATATATATATATATTTTTAGGCCATACTAGGTGGCTCTCAGGGATCAAACTCAGAGTTCCAGCATGCAAAGGTTGTGCTCAGACCTTTGAGCATCTCCCCAGTTCAATCCTCTGAGCCTCAGTCCCTTTCCCAAAAGTGTGGAGGAAAGGCCCCTCCTGTCACTGTGCAAGGTCTGTTCTAGCACAGAGCATAGAGCAGTAAACACAATGGAGAGTCTCTGTCCCATGGAGCTTATGACAATAGAAGGGGAAGCAGACACAAAGGAGAGAAATAAGGAAATCATGTTAGAAATGAGAAATTAGGGAGCCGGGAGGTGGCGCAGGAGGTAAGGTGCCTGCTGCCTTGCCTAGGACAGACCACGGTTCGATCTCCCGGTTCCCATATGGTCCCCCGTGCCTGCCAGGAGCGACTTCTGAGCGCGTAGCCAGGAGTAACCCCTGAGCGTCACTGGGTGTGGCCCAAAAACCAAAAAAAAAAAAAAAAAAGAAATGAGAAATTAGGGGGCAGAATGATAATATAGTGGGAAGGGTGTTTGATTTGCATGCAGCTGACTTGAGTTCCATCCTAGGCATCCCATATAGTTCCCTGAGCCCTCCAGGAATGATTCCTGAACACAGAGCCAGGAGTAAACCCCCTGAGCATCACTGTGTGTGGACCTACTCTCTTCCTCAAAAAAAAATAAATAAATAACCAAAGAAATAGGACACAGCAATGGAACAAAGAAATGGATGTGCTGGTGAAGACGACTGCATCCAGTGAGAAGTGAGAAGCAGATAGTGGAGAAAGTCATGCAGAGAAATGGGCTTGGAGCTGAAGTGAAGGAGTGAGGGAACACTTCTCTCTGGGAAGAGTCTGTCAAGTAGAGGCACTAGCAAATGCAGGTTGCAAGGTTCTGAAAGACTCTTTCAGCAGGGTGGCTTAGCAGCTGCCTTGGTGGGGGGCCCTGAGGGAGCTGAAAGGAACTGGAGACACCTGCAGTGAAGGAAGGGCAAATTGCATCTTTGCAAGCATGCTCTTTATTTGAATGAGACAAGAACCCACCAAGCAGGGTTCAGAGCCCCTTTCTAGTGAAAGCTTGTCACAGCCAGTAGAGCTCAGGGGTTACTCCTGGCTCTGCGCTCAGAAGCCACTCCTGGCAGGCTCAAGGGACCATATGAAATGCTGGGATTCAAACCACCATCCATCCTGTGTTGGCTGTGTGCAAGGCAACTGCCTTACCACTGTGCTATCGCTCCTGAAAGCTTTTTTTCCCTTTGGGATCACACCCAGCATGCTCAGGGGGTTCTCCTGGCTCTACACTCAGGAATTATTTCTGGCTGTGATCCGGATCATATAGGATGCTGGGAATTGAATCTGGGTTGGCCTCATGCAAGGCAAGCATCTTCCCCACTATATTGTCACTCCAGCCTCCTGCCTTTTGAAAGCCAAAGTGACAGTCCCATCCTGGTGATTCCCTTGGGGCCCCACATGCTAAGAGAAGGCCGGTGGCTCTCAGATGATTTCAGGTTGTAGCACAACCCAATGTATGTGTGTATACAACCCCGTACCAGTTCCAGCCCCCTCCCTCCACATCACCTTGCAGCATCAACAAAGGGAAGAAAAAAGGGGAATAAAAAAATGTCTTTATGATGGAAGTGGGGCAATACAGTCAGTAGGATGTTTGCCTTGCAAGTGATGGACCCCAGTTTGATCCCTGGCATCCCACATAATCTCCCAACCCTGCTGGGAGTAATTCCTGAGCACAGAGCCAAGGGTAAGCCCTGAACACAGTTGGGTGTGGTCCAAAACCAGTCACCTGAAAAAATCAAGTATTTCATGACTTAAGGTGGGGGACTGTGAACAATTAGGCAGGCACAATGCACAGCTAACAACTTGGGGAATACCCAAGTTATTCCTCCAAGGCCTGTGTAAACAATCTCCACCCCAGCCCACCCCTCCTGCATTGCCTAAGGACTCCCCATTGTAGAATCACCATAACCTCCAAACACTCCCCTTGTCCCCCAAGATCCCCCAATTTGCCACTGGTTACATATTGATCCTGTTTAACTTTCCCAATGGATGATAAACACGAAATTAAAATGACTTCCTGGAATATTAATGTACTAAATGGCCCTATTAAAAGAAAGAAAATACAGCTGAGAAAATTCGCTTTGATGTAGCATTTCTGCAAGAGACTCATTTATCTGCAGCTCAGCCTCTCGAAATGAGATTCTGAAGGTTTCTCTGATGTCTCTTATTTTTCCCTCACCCGAAGATAGAATCACAAGCTGGTGTCATAAGCATGTGGGCCTTTTCCCTTCTCCACCAAACAACAAATGCAAACAGGGCCAGGTAGATGTCAGTCTCTGCAAACAGTAGCTGGGGACTCAGGCGCCTGCCCTGCAGTTGGAAGGGCCTGGGCTGGTGCAAGGTGATAGGTAAGTGCAGACAACCTGAGATGCTGCTGCTGTGGCTCCTCGCTTTTTTTTTTTTTTTTTTTGGTTTTTTT
>PVKC010025978.1:0-16282 GCA_004027635.1 Crocidura indochinensis | reverse complement strand
TCAGAAATTGCTCCTGGCAGGCACGGGGGACCATATGGGGCACCGGGATTCGAACCGATGACCTTTTGCATGAAAGGCAAACGTCTTACCTCCATGCTATCTCCCGGGCCCCGGTACCCAGATTTTCTATTCAGGTGGAACCTCTCCTCGGAGTGAAGAAGGGGCAGAGTGAGGAGTGAACCTCAGTTCCTCCTTCTTCCCTACACTGGAGGCTCCTCCTGGCTTGGGGCCTACAGAGGCTCTGTGTACAGCTCTCCCTGAGCAATGAAGGTGGAGCCCTGCCTTCTTATCACCTCCCTATTTCTGCAGGTCTGACAGTTGCAGGACTCCAAGTGCAATCTGACTGGAACTCAGACCTCACCCTCCATGGTGGTAAATCCTGGGATTATGGCTTATCAGAGTGATACTCTGCCTTACTCAGACCATTGCTGACTGTACTGTCTGCCCTCCTCTCTCTGGCCTCTTAGCACTGTTACGCCTACTACTACTGTCACTCTGCCCTCCTAGTACTGTTTATCCTCCCCACTGTCACTTTCTCCTCTGGCCTTTCCTAGAACTGTTACCCCACCTCACCCTCTGTTGCTCTGACCTCTCCTAGGATTGTTACTCGTCTTCCTCCTACTGTTACTCTGACCTTTCCTAGTACTATTGTTCCACCTCACCTACTGTCTCTCTGACATCTCCTATTATTGTCACTCTTTCTCCCTACTATCACACTAACTTCCTAGTACAGTTATTCCACCGTCCCCCTTTTGTCACTCTAACCTCCCCTACTACTCTTCTAATATTCTGTGACCAACTATAGCTTTACCCTCTCCTTGTACTAATTCTCTTTCTCCCTCCTCTGCACTCTCCTAGAACTCACTTTGACCTCCCCTGGTATTATTTTCACTATCACCTACTGCCTCTGATTGCTCCTAGTAATATTACTAGCACCTGTATTTTTCCCAGTCATTATACTAGCACTAGTTCCTGCTTCCTCTGGCTCCAGTCACCCTCACTGGCACCACCTTCCTAGGAGTCAGGGTGGCTCCTTGAAAGCATATCCCAAATGCCTAATCCCCCTCCCCCACATCTTATTATGGCTCCTCTGTGCCTACTGGATAGCTCGGCCGCTAATCGGGACCTGATGTGACCTACCAACATCCCATAGTGGCATGCTGGTTACTTCCAGGAGTTGATTTAAAGCACCATGTTAGTCTTCCTGTGGGTCCAGGTAGATTCATTTGTGGCTCATTGCTTGCTCAGCAGTTCAAGAGTCCCTGCTCCCAAAATACTGCCTGCTCTGTCCAAGGGCCTCAGGACACTGGCTGCTCACCCTGATTTCTCCCCCAAATGGGGTCACTCCACAGGCAACCCCTAGCCCAGTGACCTGGACCTTTTGTATGGACTGAGAAAGCGGCACCCCTCAGCCTGCCTTGCACCTGTGTTATACCATCCTCCTCTCAACCCTCTCATCAAACCTTCCTTTTGGGGGTGTATGCTGTGTCTGCTTCTTCAGAGTGAACCCCCCTCCCATCACCCTGGAATGAGATCTTCAGGCAGGGAAGTGGGGGTTCTGGGGCAGAACCATTCACCTACAGCCTGAGATGGCAGAGTCCATTAGCTTCTATGGGTACCCCTACCCCCCACAGCCCTCCACCCCAGCCTGTTTTCTCTCTCTCTCTCTTGGGCTCTGGCGGCTGTTCTGGCTCTTTCTCTGAGCAGCAGCGTCAGTAATCACTTTGGCAGGAATTTGATGCAAATAGTGAGCTTTTCCTCTCCGCTGAGTCTTTTCCATTATTCATGGGGTTTCTGGAACCCTCCCCCATCCAGCCCCCACACCCCCCTCTGCACAGGTGTACAGTCCCTCTGGAGCTCAGGGCCTGAGGGAAAGTCTGTCGTAGGGGAATGGGGGGGGGGACAGGAGGTCCAGTTTCAGCCTCGCCTCCCCCAAGGCCTCTTAGACAGTGGCTGTTTTCTCACACTGTCCCCCTGGATTCCATACAGGCCCATGGCGACCTCAGGCCACTTTCTAGACTGGGGCTACTTCTGAGAATGAGGGACCCTTGTTGCTTCATTTCTCTACAACCAGTCATGGCAACCCTGAGCTCTGACTTAGGGTAAGTCTTATGTACCCCTGTCTGGGCAGCTGAATGGATGGAGTGAAGGCATCCTGGCCACCTGGGTCAGGTCAGTGAGAGGAGGAACACCTCCATCCTCTACAGTCATGGTACTCACCAGTCCTCACTTTTCTAGTTCATTCCACACCTGGTTCAAGACTCACCCAGAAATTCAGGGGCCCTGACCTTTCGTAGGTGCCATGTACATGTCTCCACACCAGAGACTCCATGTACCTTCCCTGGTCTTCCAGAGAAATTTTTCTTTTTTGGAGACCCCCCATCTTTCAGTACCCCCAGTATGGTGCTGACAACTTTGCAATTGGGCATCCCAATTTATTCACCTAGTACCTCTGTCCTCTCATACACAGCTGAGCTCTGTCTAGCCCAGAAGATGCCTGTGGTCTTTTTACCCTAGAAGGGGACGTAAACCTAGGAGGGAAGAGTCATGAGAACCAAAAAAAAAAAAAAAAAAAGGCAGCAAGAATGAGCCAAGAAGGAGAAAAGTCACATGTAGGGCTCAGGACAGGAAAAGCGTCTCCCTATTTGTTCTATGGGACCAGGGACAAATGCTCTGCTTCATTCACTATTCTTCCAGACTGTTCTGCAAGTGAGGAGCTGTACACACCTGCTGGGCCTTCTCTGTGCCTTTCTGAAACAGCCGCTTATCTCTGTCCATAGACAATTTCCTTTTCAATTCCACATATTGCACCCAAATGCTGATGTTATCAGATCCCTATAAAACCAGGGGCTCTGTGCCCTGTGGGCTGCACCCCCCGGACCCCACCTTCCCTTCCAAGAGGTTTCGTGTGTGCCCTGTGACACCTCTGCCTCTCAAGCTTTAGATAGGGTGTCGGAAGAGGAGGCTGGACCTCTGGCATGTGCTGCTCAGGTCCTGGGCGTCCCCCTCATCTCTCCGCATACGTGCCTGGGAGTGATGATGTATTTATTATAATAGAGCTGTTCGCACAAGACCAGATTCAATCGTTTTAAATCAGAGACCAACATGGACCTCCGAGAATTTCATTCACAGTAAATTGTCCTCCCGGTGAAAGGATGTGGAATGGGTTTCTGTGCCCTGGCTCTCCCCCAAACCTTGTCCATCCCACAGAGGAGCTTTTCTGGGCTTCCTAAAGGCAGGGGACTTCTTTGGGAGAGATGGTGGTAGCCCACACAGTCGCTTTTACAAATCAAAGAGAAGAAGGTGGGATATGGGGTTTCTACCTGAAATCCTAGGGCCATGGGTATGGTGGGGGGATTTGTGTCCCTGAACCCCCGAGACAAGAAATCGCAGTGAAGGATGCAGTCCTGCCTACCTATGGACTCTTCATGTGAGAGCCATTTCCCTTCCATTCAGCTGCAGAACAATAGAATTTTATTCTTCCATTTGAGGTCCAGCCCCCTGTTAGGCCCTCCATAGGGAAGAAATCCTGAAGGGTCTTAATTGGGGTATGGAGGGTGGGACACTGGCTGCCTGGTTCCTTATGTGTTTGTGCTCTCCAGACAGCTTTCACCGATGGGCACAGGCATGAACAACCAGAGTGCAAGAGATTGGCTGAGACCCACCCCTCTCTCTGGTCTCCCTGCATGTCCAATGAGACCTTCCATACGGAATTGCTCATTTCCCAGAGCAGGAACAGTGCTCTGTGCTCTGTAGGTGGGAAGCCGGATGGAGCCCCTCTCTAAAAGCTCAGAGCATCAGCCCAGGAGCACTGCTAGTTGTTGGATCACCTGGCTTGAGGGCTGGATTCCAAGCAGCGCTCTGGAATCCTCCTGCCATTTTTGGTGGACAGACCAATGGTTCATTGTGAGGGCCCCAGGATGTAGTGCTGGAGATTCTTCAGGTCCCTTAGTCCTTGGTCTGGTGTCTGCTTCAGGTTTCTCTGCCCACTCAAGAATTTCAGTGTACAGGGCCTAGCTCATACCCTTCAAACCTGACATGCCCCCTGCTTTCCTGTCCAGTATTCATCCGCATGGGGCCTAAGCATCAGGGATTGGCTGAGGAGGGTGGCTGCAGCTTCTCTTAACTCTGAAGGGGACCCTGAAAACAGGGAAAGAGCTTGGTAATCAGTGGGAAGAACTTCCAGCCTCTCTTCCTGACTCCCAGAGCCATGTTTTATGCTTCTTCTGAGCAGGAGGGTGGGGATGCTGCCCTGGTGGGCCCTAACAGCGTATTGTGTGTGTCAAGATCCTCTGTGGAAGACCTACTTTTCAGGTAGCCCTGGGTCTTTGTGAGGCCTCATGCAAGGCCAAAGCCAAAGGTTTTTGGAGAGAAGGGACTTAGGACATGACTCAGTGACTTGTGTCTTCCAAAGGCAGCCATGGACCCTTGAAGATTCGAGAAGGTCCCAAGGCCTCCCACACAGATGCTCCCCAGCCCAGACCCTGACTGCATCTCACACATGGTACCTGGAGAGGTTTGAGTGGATTCACGCATTATGAAGTTTCTTTCCTTAAGTTTGTTCTCAACTTTCCTTCCCATTTGGGGCTTGCAAGAGAATATCCTTCTTTTCTTGCCTCTGTATTTTAGAAAGGACCCTAACACCTCTGCAATTCAGGAGGGACCCATTTTTTCTGTGTTTCAGAATGGACCTGTTTCTCATATAGTGTGTGTGCCCACACAAACCATGTGTGCGTATGTATGTATATGTATTTCTCTGAAGGAATCATCTGTAAAGAAGCTTCAAACATGTATGGGTCATGGTGGGGCTGCAGGCACATGCCAACTTAGCTTCGGTGGATGGTGGGCTGACCAGACTCGCTTCCTCAAGCCTTGAGTCTGCCGACCTCTCTTTTGGCATCATAGGAAATCCAGTCTGATTTAACCCCATCAGAGTCTTCACAATTGTTGTGTCAATACCCCAACATCCTTCACTTCCATCTCTTTGGCTCCCAAGGATGGGGGCATGGGAGACCCACCCTCCCCAGTCGGTTCACTCTGGTTACGTAGGATCAAGACCTGCCTCGCATTCCCGAGAACTCCATCTCGTAAAGTTGGCTGGATCTCCCTCCTCCTGCATCTGGAGGGAGCGAGTAAATTAAACAAGTAATTATATCCATAATGTTTTCAGAAGTTCGAAGATTGAAATATGTGAACCTCATCCGAGCGTGCGGCCTTTTGTCTGCGGCGCTTCCTGCCAAAAGATCTCCTGACAGGAAATAAACATTAAAATAATCTTTAATCCCTTGTCTGGTCTATTACCATTAACAATTGATGCACTTTAATTTTGTGGGATTTTAACTACAAAATGGAACGGCTAAGTAGTGATAATTGGGTTTGGAATTATACGGTCATTTATATCAACAGAGATGCACGCGGGCTGGGAGCGAGAAAGTGATTAATTATTTACTATTTCCTGGCTGGGGCTCCTGCGATAGAATTTTCCGATACATTCTGCTGTGAACAATTATCGCCAAGTGAAAGTAAACAAATCTGCCCTCGAAGCCTGGCTTAGAAGTCTGGTTAGATTTGGGGCGTGTGGGCTGGAGGATTGAGGATTCTGGGTCCCACCAGTGGCAGGTGCTCTGGGTGGGACCATCTCTCTCTCTCTCTCTCTCTCTCTCTCTCTCTCTCTCTCTCTCTCTCTCTCTCTCAGATCCTCAGCTCCATAGGCACAGGGGATGTGTGGCTGTGTGTGTGTATGTGGTGGAGGAGCCACATCCCATCCAGCAGGATCCCTAGAGGGGTAGAGGGGTGTGGCCACTCCTCTCCCTGAAGTGCTTTATGGTACAAGAAGAGCAAATAGGGTGTATGGAGAGAAAGCTTCACGCTCAGCTGTGTATGCCCATTCGTGCCGTGTGTGTGTGTGTGTGTGTGTGTGTGTGTGTATGTCCATGCACACATTTTGCACCTGTCTTCAAGGGCATAAATTTGCAGGGATTCATATGTATTACGCCGTACAGGTCTATCTGTCTTTGTTCATATGTGTGCAGGCACATGTATGTCCACCTGTATGCTTCTTATGCTTGCATACATGTTTGGGCATGAATGCATGCTCATCTACATATATGTATTTTGTGAGCCTGCAGACATACATGTGTTAACATACATTTGTCTGTGCTTGCACATAGGTGCATGCATTGCTACATACTTGTCCACATGCATGCACATATCTACATGCCCAAATATATGTGTGCACTCAGAAGTATGTTCACACCTATCTGTATGTGTGTACATACATAATTTATATTTACATGCACGTTACACTTGCATGTGTGTTTTACTAAAGCAGCCGCCTGCAAGGCAAAAGCTCCCTCTCCTGTGCTTTCTCTCCTGCCCCAGCCCAATGAATTTATTTAAAGTAGTTCTGGATCAGTCCAAAAAAATATCCTAGTGAAAGTTCATCTTCTGCCCTTCAGCCCCAGTACTGTCTGCAGGAAAACATCCCCAGTGAATGTCTGCAGTGGATGCTTCCAGAATCATTGTCTGTGCTGCCCCATGGACACAGACAAAACTGGTTTTCACTTTGCAGAGCTCAGTGTCCTGCTCCCTCTACTGAATCACAGATCTGGGATGAGCTTATCATGGCACAGGTCCCTGATCCCCCAGTACTCCATACAGGGGGGACTCCACCTCAAAGAGAGGCTGGGATTCTTTGCTTCAGCCCAGCATTTAGACCCTGTCTACCTTCTGAAGTGCTTTCCAGACACAGAGTCAAAGGAAGAACACTTTTGCGTGAAACTTGTCAGTTCCCGACCATTTGCCTCCTAAACCAGTCGCCTCCTAAACATCAAACCCAGTGGCATCAGTGTCTTTCTCTTTCCCAAGAGGAGCCCCAGCGCCCTCCCAGAAATGACAAGGGGCAGCAGCAGTGGGACCTGCCCATGACTGTCGTCTTTTAGAAGTCACCCCAGGCCTGCAGCTAGGCTCCCCCTTTGGGCACAACTTACTGATTCCTGTGTATCTTTATCTGCGTCCAGTGAATCAGACGTGAAATGTTCCTTCTCTTCCTTCTTTGGATCTGACCTTATCAAACATTTATGATTCAGTTGCCGCCCCCACATCTTTGTAGTGAGGTGTTTCTCCTGTTTATCTCCCCCTCCCACTTACAGGTAGGATTAGGTTGACAGTCACATAATAAATCTCCCCTTAAAGAGACACATGGCTTGAGGGGCCAGGTGCTGGATACATGCAACTCTGAGGAGGATCTGGAAGGTGAATGTTGTCTCTGAGCCAGGGGCACCTCTCAGCGGCCACAGGGGGCTCCCTCGCTTTGGGGTTGGCACAGTGTTATGAGAGGTGCATCTGGGGGCCACTATTCTGGGACAGAAGGGAGGGTGGCACTGTCCAGGTAGCTGCCCTCTTCTTACACGGAGAGATATCATTCAGCAGGAGTGTCATCATAGAGATCTTGTCATGGGGCCAGTGGTCGCCAGACATCACTTTGACTCTGTGGCAGAATTTTTTTTATGTCCAAGGAATGAGAAAGTTCCAGAAATCATCAGACTGCCTTGCTTTCTAGTTTCTTTCCTTGTTTCTCATTTTCTGGTTTGTCACATGTATTTTTGAGCTTCCTATATGGGAAGAGAAATGGTAAGTCTCACTCTGTTGTGGAGAAGTGTCCATCATGCCTGCTGTGTCCATCAGCATCATTCCCTGAGCAGGGAGGGATGAGAGAAAGAGAGGCTGTTCAAGAGGAGAAAAGGTGAAAGAGAACTCTTCAAGAGAGATGGGGAGAGAGTGAACTCTTGAAAAGGAGAAGAGGAGAGGGGAGAAGAAAGGAGAGGGTTGGGAAGGGGAGAAAAGGGGAGGGGACAAAAAGGGGAGATGGGGAGGGTACAGGTGGGGAAAGGATGGAACAGGAGAGGATCAATCAAAGCAGCCTGACTTTTCAAGGCTGGCCACCTCAAGTAATGCAAGTCTGTCATATTGGATGGTGGTGACAGTTTGGGGTCACAGCCTGTGATACTCAGAGGCAACTTCAAGTTCTGTGTTCCAAAGTGAGCCTGGATGGTGCCACAGACACCATATGCAGTGCCAGGAATGGAACCAGGGATAGCAAAAGCACAGTCAAGGTCAGCAAGTGTCATATTTCAAGGCTTGAAACACATGCTTTTGACCCATTCCATTCAGGTCTTGGTTCCACTCAGGGCTGTAACCAGGGTTTGTGTTCACTGTCGCCCCTGTGTCATTTCCTGTTGGTTCTGGAAGTGGACTTCTCCATGGGTGGCCATGACTTATTGGAGGGACATTGTCCTACCTTGAAGGTCAGCTCACAGCCAGGCATTGCTGTCCTGGTTAAGATTAAATGCTCATACGGGACCGGGTGGTGGTGCTGGCGGCAAGGTGCCGCTAGCCTAGGACGGACCGCGGTTCGATCCCCAGGTTTCCCATATGGTCCCCCAAGCCAGGAGCAACTTCTGAACGCATAGCCAGGAGTAACCCCTGAGCGTCACTGGGTGTGGCCCAAAAACCACACACACACACACACACACACACACACACACACAAAAAGATTAAATGCTCATAGGGGCAGGTCTCTTGGGAAAACTTACATTTAGGAAGACATGTCCATCATTGATGAATGTTTGGTGGTGAGATAATTGAGAGTTTAAGTTTTTTTTTTCTGGCATGGCATTTATATCTTGACAAAGTTGCTCAGGGAAAACTGGATTAGGTTCCCCCTATGTTGTTACAGAACATTTTGGTGGCCCCTCAAATAACACAAGGAAATCTCCATTCCTGTGCCCTCTCTTCATTCTCTGTTCCCAGCTGCTAGTACTCACCCATTGACATCTGACTCCAGGCTTTTTCCTCATTGGAACATTCCTATAGAGGATGTATGCAGTAGTGGTCTTCTGCAATGACCTTTCTCCTCCTAAGCATAAGAATTTCTATTTATTGTTTTCTACTTTTGGCTTTAGGGACCATACCCAGCAGCACTCAAAGGCAGCTCTCAGCATGCCTTGGATGAAACCAGGGTTGTCCACATGCCAGGCAATGCCTTAACCCTTGAATAATCTCTCCATCGCCGAGGACGGTGCATTTGAGGCTGTTTAGGATCCAGCGTGGCTTCTTGTTTCCATCTGTTTGTTCATGCCAGGGATTTTATCTCTTCCTGGCATGGCTCAATCCATTTCTGGGCAGCTAGACCTTTGAGGCATTTCCTTCTCAGGCTGTGATGAGGAAGACAGCCCTGCATGTATCTGGATAGTGTAACAGGTTTTTTGATTGAAACCGAGTTCATTTTCACAAGAATATGCCCACTCTCTGCTGGGTCACATGGGAAGCGATGCCAGGCCTTTTCCCCCTGAGGGTTTGCAGGTGGTGGGGGTGCAGGTATGTGTGGAAGGTACCAGTCTTTTCTGGTACCTCTGTTGATTATTTTAGCAATACACACCAGGCTGGTAGGGTCTCCAGGAGTGAGAGATCAGGGCTTTGTAGACTTGTATTTTACCCCAGGGTGCCACCTGGTGCATGGGAAAACCTGTATCAGCTGTGGGGTGGAGGTGGTGGAGCCCGTTTGCACAGAAGTGGGGAGGGTACTTAGCTTGCATGTGGCTGACCTGGGTTTGATTCCTGGCATGTCAGATGGTCTCCCTTTCCCCTAGTTTCTCAGCCTTTGTGAGCTGTATCTATGTGGCACAGATAGAACAGTTGCTCTTGGTAGAAAAGATACTACTAATTCCTGATCCTGGAAGCTTAAAGCCTTTCTCTAGAACCCAGTCAAGCTCTTCCCTTACTTTCTGACAGCATCTTCCAGGCCAGCTCCCACCTCACTGCATTTCTGGGGTACAATACCAGAGACACCTCTCCTTAAACCCGTATCCAAGTTTACCTCTCTTCCCCCAGCTCTGAGTGCTGCTGTGAGGCACACTCAGAACTTGTGAGCATGTTGGTTTGCTTGCTTGCTGATAACCCTATCCTGAAGTTTGCTTTGCCTCAGCCATGTTGTCCCAGCTCTTGGCTATCCAAGGCTGTTTCCAGTCCTTAGGCCCCTCTCCAGTTTCTAGCACAAAGACACATGGGGAGCACCTTGGGAAAGGGCAGGAGAAGGGAGGACCCTGAATTTCACCCTCTTGCTGGGAAGCGGAGTCTGGGATTGTCCCAATAACTTTATAGCCCTCTTGTCTAACCTCTTCTGCATGTTCTTTCGCTTTGTTGCCATTTACTGAAGCCTCCAGCTCCTGGCAGTCTTTTTAGCACTTTTGGTGTACACTGCTCAGATTTCCATCTTTCTTTCTTATTGAATTCTCTACCTGGTGGCATCTAGATTTCATATCTAACGTGCATCCCTAGGAGCTGGAGTGATAGCACAATGGCCTGGTCAAGGCCAATCTGGGTTCTATCCTTGGCATTTCATGATCTCCTGAGCATTGCCAGAGTGACTCGAGTGCAGAGCCAGGAGTAACCCCTGAGCACCGCCAATTGAGCCCTTTCCCCAAAATAGACTCCCCTTACCGCACCTTGAGACTGTGTAGTGCTCATCTTTTGGGAGTCCTTAGATTTTTAGATTCAGGAACCTTCTATAATATTCAGGAACTTCCAGAATATTCTGTGGAACTTACAGAATATTCTGCAGTCTCTACGGGGGCGATTGTCTTACCTCACTGTGGTTGGGGATGTCTTCTACTGGTTGCCCTGAGTCCAGCAACCCATCTTAGGGTTCCATAAGAGCTACATCCCTGTGACTTTGGGTCTGTTCATGTCTCTCCAGACTCATGATGGCATCTTGGGTGGCAGATGATGCCCTGTTCTGTGTCAGGGAAGAGACTGTGACAAAAAGGGGGCAGGAAGGGTGGCCCTCAAACCCCCACATATTTCTATTTCTGGAGGAGATAGAGGGTATGAAAAGGGCAGAGGAAGAAGTAGAGCCTGCAGGAAGACATTTGGCCCCAAGCCTGAAAAACGAAATAGATAAACAAATAAAGCAGCCCAACTGCCCTGGTTATTGTTGCTGTTATTTAGCATGGAAATGTATTTACGAATGCACAGTCGATATTCAATTACCCTCACAGGCA
Organism: Crocidura indochinensis; assembly: GCA_004027635.1. Classification (NCBI taxonomy): domain Eukaryota; kingdom Metazoa; phylum Chordata; class Mammalia; order Eulipotyphla; family Soricidae; genus Crocidura; species Crocidura indochinensis. The sequence goes on along the minus strand of PVKC010025978.1, from coordinate 5,222 downwards.
CGAAGGAGTCAAGGCTCAGGCTGGGAAGGAGACCTCCGCGGGGAACTGGTTTTACTGTTCAAATGCAGCCAGGCAAAGTCTGGGAGAGACTGAGAGCTCTTTTTTTTTTTTGGATGGGGGGAGGTCCTACAAAGACTGGGGAGAGGCATCCTCTTCCTAGACATATGGAGGGAAAGAATCTGCTTCCAGGTTGAGAAACCTGGGGATCAGGGTAAGAATCTGCTTCCAGATTGAGGAACCTGAGGATCAGGATACTAATAAAAACTCAAATTTTTTTTCTCATAGTCTTTATTAAAAGTTTGAATATGATCAAGGCAGCAGCGAGGCTCACTTAGTTGATTTTATTTAATTCAGGGTAGGGGCTAGAACAACTGTATGGCAGGGAGGTCATTTGTCTTGCACACGGTTGACCTGGGTTGGATCCCTGGCATCCTATATGATCCCTGGAGCCCACTAGGAATAATTATAGAGAGCATGAGTAACCCCTGAGCATCGCCAGGTGTGGCCCCAAAACAAACACAAAGGGTCAGAGTCCATGAAATCCAAGACTGGAAAACATGGCCAAAGTGTGGATTTGGGTTTTGGCTTCTTTGGAAGGGTGGATGAATTTGTGGCCATACCTGGTGGTCTTCAGAACTCATTCCTGGCTTTGAGCTTGGGGGACTTTGTGGGGTGCTGGGATCAATCCTGGGTCAGTAACATGCACAGCAAGTGCCTGAACCCCTGAACTTGTTCTCCTAACTCTACATAAAGCTTTTCAGGACAATTTTCCCTCCTGTCCACCCCAAATTCCAGGTACTACTAACCCAGGGGAGGACCTTGCCTATCAGTGGTGGCTTCTATCACAGCCACTGGCACTCTGAGGACTTGTTTCCTGATGCCACAATTGCTGAGGTTGAGGTGGTGCAGGCAAAGGGGAGGATCATTTCTGCCCATGTGGCCCTGGGGGACTCTGATTACCCAGCATAAGTGAGTTTAAGCGCTGGCCTGGGGGACTCAAGGAAATTCTTTCTTTAAAATAAATTCTTTTATCACTGTGAGATGCACAGTTACGAAGTTGTTCATGATTGAGTTTCAGTCATACAGTGTCCAACATGCTTCACCAGGACACATTTTCTATTCCCAGTGGCCCCAGATTCCCTCCCGCCCTCTCCTGTCTGCCACTCTGCAGACATTTGCTTCTTTCTCCCTCCCTCCACCTTTCTTTCTCTGCCGTTTTTTTAATAATAATTTTTATGTCGACCAAAGTGAATTACAAATCTTTCACAGTAATACTCTAGGTACAGTTCCTTTTTTTAATTTTCCTTTCAGATATGGCAGAGCTCACCTTTCTCTCTCCCCCTTGTTTCCTTTTAGACACTGTGCTTGCAATATTGTTACTTAAGGGGTTCCATGAATACAGATACTCCTTGCTTAACAACCAAGTTCCGTTTCAAAGACTTGGTCGTTAAGCGAATTGGTCATTAAGTGAGGAACTGCATGTACTGTATACATGTACAGTATATGCAAAGTACTTGTCAATACAGTATTCTGAGTAAATAAAATAATGAGAAAGATCAAACTGAAAACTTCCACTTGTTTTAATTCGCATAGGATGTGTAATTTACACACAGTACTGCAATGTATTACAGAACATATATTAGTAAAGTAGGTACATTAAAGCACCAGAAACAACAGTACTGTACTGTAGAGTGTACAAGATGGAAAAATGATATTTAAAATAAAATAAAGTAAGTGAAAAGATGCTAGCGGTCGCTAAACAGGTAGGTCATTAAGCGAGGAGTATCTGTATTCCTTTCCCTCTTTTCACTCAGTTCTTGTTCAGATTGATTATTTCCAACTCTCATAGTCACAGTGCTTCCTTCTCTGCCCTCACTGCACTCCCCTGCTCTTTGGGTGACAAGCTTCCTACCATGGATAGATTCTGAGGAAACTGCTAAGCACAAAAATGAAACAGTCTTCCCTAAAAAAAATTAAAAAAAAAAAAGGTCCCTGAAGTCTCCCTGGAACCCCTACCCCTCTTCCCACCCTGGCCCAGGGTCTCTGGCCATTTGTTCAGATTAGGGTGTGACAGCACTTGAGTTCCCAGTGATAACAGCCATCTGACTTGATCGGAGTTCAATGGATTTTCCGCTAAAATAGAATCATCGTGCAGGTGATGGATAGGAAGCATAGGACGATCCATCCTGATAAAGGCGCCCCCTACACCGCCGCCTCTCCCCGCGGCTGACCTTGCACCATCCTTAAGGGAGTGGGCTTGGATCCGATGGTGGCCGCTGTGCACTAGCCCTGGGAAATGGAAGCTGCTTCGCAGCCCATCAATGGGGTGAAGGGGGAATGGCCCGGGGAGGCCGTGGATCATGCTTAGAGGGCTCCGGGGCAGTGGGGACGCTGAAGGTCGGCTCTGCTGGTGGGTCCCCAAGGAGCTGAGGCCTCATTCTCATTCAAGGGCTGCCCCTGCCCTGCCAAGTGACTTGAGCAGAGAGAGAGAGAGAGGATTGGTACCCTCTCACAGCTTTGATCCCTCCTCATCCTCTGTAGAAGTGCAGAGCACATGAGAACCGGAAAGGTGGGGATGTGGGGGCGGGGGGTGGACAAAGTGGAATGTTCTGGCTCTGGCCTGCCCTTCCCTGCAGCCTTCTGGGGCTACCTGGTCTTTGGCTAATAGAAAATTCATTCATTCACTTGCCCACATTTCTCCAGGCCTGACTGTGAGGATTCTGAACCCTGCCAAGCATCCTTATTGACATAAGTGCCCAAAAGGAGGTCGGCTGGGAGGACCCCAGACCTGTCTCTCCCCTCTACCTCCAGGCATCCTAGTCAGGGCCATAAGTGTCCAGGTGGGGTGCCCGGGTGGGGTGCCTGGCTGTGGAGATGGAGGCACACAGAGGCACTGGCAGGGACCCAGATCAGGCAGCTTCCGGCTTGCTGAAGGAAAACACTGAAATAAAAATTAGCTCATAAATTTGAAGCCCCAGTTACCCAGCCCCAAGCGCCGGGGCTGGCCACCAAGTCCGGAGACTCATTAGCGTTTTATGTAAATCAGTTATTACTGTTCTCTACTTCCTTAATTATCCATGTTATTTCAATACAGCCCCGGCTTTGAAGTCCCAATTCTATATTTAAATAGTGCAAGATTTCTATCGGGTCCACCCGCCGAGGTTTGTGCCAGGCAAAAATCATGCCAAGAGCAGCTCTTTTTGAGACTACTGGGACAGGTTTAATTGGTTCATCCCATCTGAGTGATGAGGGCGCATTACTGCACGCTCACGCACGCACGCTCAGAAGCCCGCACAGGCCTAGCCGGGAGAAAGTTGACTCCTGCCTACAAGACACCCGCTGGAAATGTGGCTGCCACCCTCCACTCCCCACCCCGTATCCGGAACTCTTTTTTGATTCTCCATGGGAGCTGATTCAAAGGGAAATGGTTTTTCTGCAAACTTTATGGAATTTTGCTAAACGATGGATTTATAATTGAAATATTTGCAAAGAAAAATCCAGCACCCCCCCTTTCCTCCAGGGAGACAGCAAGTGGTTCTTTTTATTTGGGGGTGGGGTGGGCAAAGAGAACAACTGGAAGGATAGAGGGAGACTAAACATCCCACTGTAGTTGGTATGCCAGACAGAAGCTGAGTCCACCATACTTCTCTGAACCTTAGCAGCTTTGTGGAGTGTCTTCTTTCTTGTTGGTTCTGGGGCCACAGACAATGGTGCTCAGCACTGCTCAGGCATCAGTCCTGGTGGGCTTGGGGACAGCTGTGTGATAGATACTGTGATTCTTGGGCTCAGACTTAGGTCAGCTGCGTGCAAGGCAAATCCCCAACCATCCATCCTGTCTCTCCGGCCCTGGGGTGTCTTAGTCCTGAATACTCTGGTGTCTTAATCTTGTTACATCTTGGGAGATGGGGTGTCTTTCTGCTAACCAGTGAGATTTTCACATGATAATGCCTCCCCCACTGAACCTAACCGCCCCAAGAATAAGAGCATTTCTCTCTCTTCCTTGCTCTTCAATACAATGGTTAACTCTCTCTCTGTCTCTCTCTCTGTCTCTCTCTGTCTCTCTCTCTCTCTCTCTCTCTCTCTCTTTCTCTCTCTCTCTCTCCCTGAATTCCTTGTTCTTCTGATTCCCAAACCTTTTATTAGAATCCTTGAATAAGGAGAGAACTTTTTGATTGTTTCTAAGCCATGCCTGTTGATGTTCAGGGGTTATTTCCATCTCTGTGCTCAGAAATCACTCCAGGCAGGTTCGAGAGTTGTCAGGGATTGAACCTGTGAAGACAGGACCATTTTTCAGTTCTTCTTCTATGTTGTATTTTGTTGGACATCCCTTGATGCTCAGCATTTACCCCTGGCTCTTGGCTGAGGGTTCACTCATGATGGGACTCTGGGAACACCTGAGGGCTCGGGGTTCACCTCTAATTAGGCTCAGGAAAATCTTTTTAGTGCCTGGAATTGAACCAGGCATGGCTGAGTAAGAGGCATGTACCCAATCCCCTGTACTGTTTTCACTTCCTCTTACCAAAACCTGCCTCCATCTCTGGGAAGCCTTCCTGGTCTGCAGTCGCACCTCATCACTGGGAAAGCACATTGTTCTAACTCTCAAGTCCACCGTCGAAAATCATCATCATGTATTTTCATCAGGATGAAATATCGGCCGTTCTGCTCGGCACAGGGGTTTTATTAATGGTCCGCTGTCAGGGCTGGATGTTCTGCATATTTGCATATTAAACAGCTGAGTGAAGAAACATTCCTTTTATTGCTGCAGGGAATAAATCAGTTTAAAGCAAGTTCTCATCATTTATCCTCCTTTCAGCTAAGTCTTCTTTTATTGAAATAAATTGTTGAAGTGCTTTTTGCTCATTCTTTGAATACTGATGAAATTTACCTTGATAGGACCTCAGGAAAAAAAATAATGTTTTCTTAAAGGTGTAGCATTGTTCCATGATTTTGTGGAGTGCTTCGATACATTATTGATAAGATCATTTAGGAACCTCAAGGAAAAGTGGGGTGGGGGGGAGGAAAAGTAGATTTGGATGAAGAGTGTCTTCCTGCTAGATCATTGGGCCTGATGCATCTTTGTTGAGGATGAAGGGGACAGAAACAAACTCAAAACCAAAACCAAAACCAAACCAAACACCCAAACAGTATTTCTTCATGAATAAACTGTGTTTTCTGTCATATCGCAGTACCTGGTAATAAATTCTGTGCTCACCCAAGATATA
>PVKC010025977.1:0-16374 GCA_004027635.1 Crocidura indochinensis | reverse complement strand
TCTCCATAACTCAATATACACTTGCATTTCTGTTATAATATTTATCACTATCTGTCATTTTCACAATAGTTTACTTAATGAAAACATTATCAGTCAAAAGACCTTCTCCTCTAGAAGGATGAATTGCATACAAACAAAACTAGTCAAAGGGATAGTATAGTGGTTAAGATATTTGCCGGGCATGTGGCTTGCCACATTTGATCCCTAAAACCACCAGGAATAATCCCTGGACACAGAACCAGGATCAAATCCTGAGCACTGGCAGGCTTGGCCAACAATACACACCACTCCAAAAAGCAGAGCTTAATAAATATTTGTTTTATTTATCAATATTTAAAGTTGTTACAATTTTCTGAAGAGAAACAATTACTTTTACTCAAAACCATAAGTATCATAAAGAACCTTTAACTATACATTAGCAAAGAATTTTCTTTAAACTCAAATGGAAGTCTTCAGCAATTTTAATGCTTGTATTTCATTTGTTTAAGAATTTAAAATATGTGTAGAGATAAAATTCTGTTCTGGAAGTTTAAAAAAATCAAAATGTCTGTCTTGTGTTGAAATACGAGTGTAATGGAAATTTTGCCATTCTTTGTTATGAAGTATGTAGGTGTTATTTTTAATTTAATCAGTTGTATAGAATATTCTGGGAATTATTGAATTTGTAAACAACAGTTAAGAGTAGACAATGGTGGCATAATACTCATAATGCTATGTCTTACCCAGTACAATGCAATAATATTTATGCATCTGACCTTTTAAAACAGAAAGCCAGCAGGCCATACAGGTTTTCTTCTTAGAAATGGTATGAGTCAGAGACTATTCACAACCCAACTGCGTAGTCTTCTTTTTAATCATAGGCTTAAACACAAATGGAAATAAACTTTTCTCAGATGACTTGAGAATTGAACAATCGGTAGAGACTATTGCAATAAGCTCAAATATTTAAGGAAATGCCACCTAAATATTTCTTAAGTTTTCCCCTTCACCTGCACAATATCTGAGAATGAATAAAATTGGCCCAGTTATATAAGTAGTCATTGATGAGCTTAATGTATTTTACTTGCCAATAAATCTTAATGCCTTATTAATTTTTAGATTTCAAATCAGCCTTTGAATGTTATAAAATATGTTTTTTATTATATTAACTAACAATATTCCTCATTCAAAAATATTTTATTTCTTGATATTTAACAGTGAGACAGGATCAGGCAGAGTAGACAGTGACCCTTCCTGAAATATTTGTTCACGTAGGAAGATTAAATGTGATCAGATATACAATTGCTGTAATAAGTGCATTTGAGAACTGCATTTGAAGAAACTGTGTCTGTGGCAAAGAAATATGATTTTGTCTGGAGTCAAAGAAGGCTTTGCCAGGAAGATAGATTTTGAGTTGAGTTTGGAAACATAATTAGGAGTTAAAATGAGTTATAGAGGAAGAGCATGAAGACAAGCCTGATTCGGAAGAGATCATGTAATATAAAAGAATGAGAAAAAGTCATGTGACTGGAAATGCTGAAGCAACCAAGAGGAGAGAATGGAGCCAGAAGTGACTGAAGAGCTAGGCAAGAGTCAGGTCATGGTGAGATTATGTTTTATAGGTGTTACAAAGGGCCAATTGAAGTGCTGCCAGTCCAGAACACAACAGGAACAGATTTGTTGCACTTTTGTTCCCACAGCACAGTGGATTGAGACTTGCGAAATGAATAGCTTCTACTCCACTTTAGAATCTCTGGGAATGAAGAGGGAGGGCATGAGGATTGACACAAAGCACCTGAACTCTTCATCTTATCATTTCCTAGTACACAGATGAACAAGTGCTCACAGAAAAGCTAGTGGAAAATGACTTTGAAACATATGCTTGAGGTCCATCATTGAGCAGAGTTTGTCACTATTACAGGGTTATTGAAATAGAATTGGTTCAGTGATTCCATCAGTAATTGCAAATGAAAGTAGAAATCCTAATATCTTGTTATAAACGGACTTCAACTTCAAATAAAATTTTAAAAGAATATCCTCTTTGCTTTATAAAGTGAAATTTAGCACCTACTTTTTACTTTTTTCTTATGGAAGTATGGAATCCATGCTTTAAATTCTCTTAAGACCCATCAACTCACAAATGATGTTGCCACTTGAAATGTGGTCCAAGAACTCACAGTATATACCATCTATAGTACATTAGAACATCTGTAAAATTGCAGCTCCTCCAAGACTTAAAGACTTGGAATCTGAATTTGGCCAGGAAGTCTTGTGGTTCATTTACAGATTAAAGTTCACAGAGGATTGACTTAAATCATTATTCCTAAAAACATAAAGTAGTTAAGTATGTGTTCTTTTTATTCAATTTATTCTATATTAATTAGTTGATCCTTCCATATGCATCTATTTCATACTGAAATATAAATAGGAATCATGTTGGGAGAGTTTGACATATCAAGAATTGAGAATGTTCTATTTCTTTTTTTTGGGGGGGTTCACACCCAGCAGTGCTCAGGGGTTACTCCTGGCTCCATGCTCAGAAATTGCTCCTGGCAGGCATGGGGGACCATATGGGGCACCGGGATTCGAACCGATGACCTTTTGCATGAAAGGCAAACGCCTTACCTCCATGCTATCTCCCGGGCCCCGAATGTTCTATTTCTTAATTTTTTTTCTTTATCTTTTTTCAGTAGACAGTATATATACATCTTATTAAAATGCACAGTGTCCCATATACACATATGTTTGACTTTCTAGAAGAGTGATAGTATTCTTTTGTATTCATTTATCAACTAAATGTCCAATAAAATTTGTTTTGTGGCCATACTCAGCTGTATTCAGGGCTTACTCCTGGCAATTCTCAGGGCTCCATATGTATTAATAGCTAGAGACAGAACCTAAATGAGCTACCTGCAAAGATAATATATATTCTATTAAATTATACTATAATTATATATATATATATATATATATATATATCTTTGGCCCTGATAGAGAATTGTGCAAATGCTGTCAAATATAGTATGAGCATTGAGCATGAAATGTATGTTTTTCTTTCTTTTTTTTTTTTTTTTGGTTTTTGGGTCACACCCGGCAGTGCTCAGGGGTTACTCCTGGCTCCATGCTCAGAAATTGCTCCTGGCAGGCATGGGGGACCATATGGGGCACCGGGATTCGAACCGATGACCTTTTGCAGGAAAGGCAAACACATGTTTTTCTTTCTTAAGGGCAGTTACTGATTTTGATATATTGATAATGGAGTTTTTTGTTTGTTTAGCTTGGTTTGATTTGGTTTGGTTTGGTTTTTGGGTCACACCCAGTGATGCTCAGGGATACTCCTGGCTATGTACTCAGAAGTGCTGCCGGGTGTGATCCCCACCCTCCAAAAAAAACCCAGCAAGTATATTAAAAACAAGCTTTGCTACTTATCTCCTATCAAGGCACAGTTAATAATTGCAGATGCAGCGAAACTTATGGGCATATGTCAGCCTCAGCAATTAGACATTAAGTCCTTTAGTAATTCTGCTTTCTTATGTGGTTCACAAGAAGGAAAAACCTATAAAAGAGCATGTGGCTTTCAGGCCCAGCTTCTGACACACACCACCTTGCCCTTAGGCTTCCCTTAAAGTTTTTTGCCATCAGGACAGTTCTGCATCATTCCAAAACCCCAAAACAAGTGCTAAAAAATCCTCAAAGCAGGGGGCTACCTAAGCCTTCTCCCTACATCTCCCCCATTCTTATTAAAGAGGAATAGGATTTTCATTATGAATTTGCATACTATGAACACTGAGCCATGAAATTCCTATGTTGAACATAATTTTTTGCAATGACCATGGCAAGCAACTAATTATAAGTAATAAAAATAAAACAAATCCTAAACCAATAAAAGGATACAAATAATGGCAAGAATTAACATGTTGTGCCAAAGAATTCACAAATTTAGAAAATAAATCATCCTCATTCAACAAGGGAGCATTCTGTATGTCAACAATTTCTTGATGCAACATTTTAAATCAAGACTAATATTTTTACAATGCCAAATTCCCAAAATATGCTTTTCAATTGTTTCCTAAGGACACCTGGTATCATTATAGTTGTGGGTGGTATCACAGATCCACTGATAGTCTCAATAGCATCTTAAATTAGTCCTAACCTACATGACTTCTACCTCATCTCCCATAACTTGCATGTATCCTACAAGGCATTAAGTCTTTCTTCCAAGGTCCTATCTATATCCTTTTACTCAGATTATTCACAGTATGAGCAATAGGCACTTGTTGCGCTAAAGCTATGCCTGCTGTTGTGGTTGCAGCAATAAGAGTAACCAAGGCAGCAATAACAGCTATTAATATTCCAAGAAATACTTTCCCTACTCAAGGCAGCATTCACTCTTTGCCACAATTTTATCTCAAAATCACCCTTTCAAGGTCCAGTAATGGCAGTGGTTACGATAACATAAGCTAGTTGAAGCACAGCAAGTACTTGACTGCTGTTCTCATTTCCCATAATACAATTGGTCAAATAACAATTAATACATGAAACATTCCATTCATTCAATTTCTTTCTAATAGTCACACTTCCCACTAGCAATACCCAAAGATAAGATGCACAGCCTTAATAGAGGATCCATAATGTTTAGTAATCCCACCTATGTCCACTAGAATATTTTCTTATCCCTCCCCAATAGGATTATATTGTTCTTGATTATCAGGCAAGCTATAGTTAGACATATTCATGGCAAGAGCATGCCTCCAAATGTGATATTGATATCCTTCACCACATACTCCCCAAGCAGTCAGTCATCCAAAATCACTTCGCACCTAGAATCTGTCCTCCAAATTGTGGATGCCATGTCAGCTAGGTAACATCAGAGATGATGTAAACGGTGGTATGCAGGGCTCGACAGCGAGGCCACCCAGGATGCTTAATTTCCACTTTAAAAACTGTGTCTGAGAGATAACACAGCAGTAGGGCTTTTGTCTCGCATGCAGCTGATCCAGGATGGAGGGTCGTTTGAATCATGGCGTCCATATGGTCCCCCGAGCCTGCCAGGAGCAATTTCTGAGAGCAGAGCCAGGAGTTACCCCTGAGCCCGCCGGGTGTGACTACAAAATCAAAAAACAAACAAAACAAAAAAACAAAACCTGTGTAAACATGGCTTGATGTTTGAGGTATTCAAGAAGCCCAATCCTTAACATTCACCGCAGACCTGTTAAAATGAAGCAAGGTTCCCAGAGCAACCAACTTAACATAACTCAAATAACGAAGAGGAAGACAATTAGGAATGTGATAAGAAGAACTATGATTATTTTGCAGATATACAGGCATTCCATGAGACAACCTAGTATAATTAAGGTTTCCCTTTTCCCAGGGCAAGTGGAAAGCTGAATATCCTTCCACCACAGCTGACAAGTTAGTATAAATGGAAATTTGAGTTCCCCCATCCGGAAGGTGGCTGACTGCAATAGAGGTGGATCAGGGACATATGTCTAAAACATTTCTTCTCTGGTACCTGAGATTCCCAAAGCCAAGAGAGCCAGAAGAAGAGCAAAAGGGATCTGAGGGGCATTAGTAGCTTTTAGCAATTTCTCAGCCTGAGCTACAAAATTAGTTATTGAGTTTTCACAGGGCAGAGATGGTTCTGGTGGGGACTGCAAAGTCAAGCAGCCCATTCTGTAGATTTTTTTTTCAGCTTCTGTTGCCATTTCCTCTTTCATCTCCACTTGTCAAATGAGTCTTTATGGAAACCAGAATGCTTCTATTAAGCAATGTTTTCAAACTTCTATTAGCCCATTTCACCAAAGCCTGGTCTTGAGGGTTATAAGGTATGCCCAGGTGATGCATGATGCCAAATGTTTGGCAAAAGGTTTTGAAGACTTGCACAGTTTAACAAGGTTCATTATATGTTTTAGGTTGATGGGGAATACCATAAATAGCGAATTGCAAAAAACAATGATGAGCAACATCCTTGAAAGCTTCACCAGTTAGCTAAGAAGCAAATATAAGTTCAAAAAATGTATCAACAGAAACATGAATATATTTAAGTTTCCCAAAAGAGGAATCATGCATTATTTATATCCATTTGCCAAATTTCACTAGGTAATAGGCCCCAGAATTTTACTTCCAAAGGGAGCAGGAGAATGCAGTGCACAGACATGGCAAATTTCACTATCTTTCTACTCACTTCCCTGGGTAATTGTGTCTGCAAAGTTTGTGCATTTAGATGATGCAAAGCATGAGAAGAAGTAGGTAAAGACAGGATGCAACCTTAAGACTTGATCAGTAATGCCATTACTGTAAGTTAATGACCCAGGAAGGTTTGTGTCGGAACAAATATGCCCAATAGAAACTATAAATTGATAAATTTGCAAAAAATTTTGAATTTGAATAAACAAGGAATCAATAAGAGTATCAGAATCAATAGGCAATATTGTAGTTTCTAAAGAAGGAAGAGATTTAACAACATAATGGCTATCTGAATAGATACTAAGTCTTTGCGGAAATTTAACAAGAACCACAAGAACCACCAATAATTATGCCAACTGGGCTGCTTCAGAGTAGTAGAAATAACTTCAAATTGTCCCTTAATTGTGTAAGCAGCAAAGTCATTAGAGGAACCATCTGTGAACACTTTCACTGTCTCCTTTAAAGGAAAATGACTATTTTTGGAAATAGAGAGAGAGCATTAATAGAAAATTGCAAACGTTTATCAATAGGATAATGTTTATCTATTATTCCAGTAAATCCCAAATAAGCAAAAGCCCAGGATTCTTTATATGAAAAAAAAAATCAGTCAATCCAATCTCTGATTGGGTATAAGGTACCACAATCATATCAGGCTCTTTGCCAAAAAACTTAGTACTTCTGACCCATCCTTTTTAAATAAGACTAATAAAGCTTCATGATAAGATAAAAAAAATTGTCATAGGAGGCAAAGCAGACAGATGGAGCCACTCTAAGGGTACCCTTTGCCATAAAACAGCTTTTGGCATATATTTTGTTGCCAATATACACACACAAAAAAAGAAAAGCATAATCTAAATTTTTAAGCTGTGCTTGCTATAGGTAAGCTGTGCTTGCTGAAGGGAAAGGTGAGCATCAGGTGTGGGAGTTTGAGGGGAAGTAAGATCTGCATTCCCTTTTAAAATATCAAACAATGGCTTTAACTGTTCAGTAGTCAATTTCAAGGATGGTTGGACCCCATTAGATCCCCAAGTAATTTCTGAAAATCATTTAAAATTGTGAGGAAATTTGTTCTGATTTGTAGCTTCTGTGAAACAACAGCCTCCTGCAAAATCCTATAGCCCAAATATTCATATGGAAAATTTTGATGTATCTTCTCAGGAGCAATATGCAATCCCGAAGCTGCTAAACATTTTTAAGATGAGCATAGGCAGGTAGCATATCTTTTTCCACTTTTGCGTTGACCAATATGTCATCCATATATGAATAATCATAGCTATAGGGTGTTTCCTGATCATAGGAACAATGACTTCTGCCACAAATTTTTGACACAGTGTAGGACATTTTTCATACCTTGGAGTAAGACTACCCATTCATATTTATCATAGGGTTGTGACAAATTAATACTGGTCAGACTAAATGCAAAATGTTTGCTATCATTTTTATGCAAGGGTTTAGTATAAAAACAATCTTTGAGAACTATAATAGGATTAATATATAGGTCACCTTTGAGCATCACAGGATGTGACCCAAAAACAGCAACAACAACAACAACAAAAAAAAAACCCAAAAGCTAAATATCTGGAACTGGAGATATCCAGTCCTGTACTGCCAGCAGTGGCATGGCACAGGGAGGAGACGGGGTATATTCTCTGTCCTGAGTGGTTGCTATCAGGCATTCCACATTTTTTGTAGGGGCCTGGAAAGAGCCCCACCACCAGTTTCCCTGGTTCTGATCAGGCATCTTTGTCCTGCACTCATTGGTCCAATTTCTTCCCCTATGACACTGGGGGAAATTTCCAGGCTCTCAGGTTTTTTTCCCTGCAATTTTTGGCATAGTGTTCCATTTTTCCACATTTGAAACATGCCCCTAGCTGACTGTGAAGCTCCTAATGATAATTAGTTCCTTTTAATGCTGCAGCATAGCCTTGCATAGCCTTGCAATTCAGAGGGGCTCACTTCAGCACAGATGCGAACATGATTTTACAAATCAGCCTGTTTGCTATAGGAGTGGAAGGCAGCCTGGCATGCCTGGTTGGCGTTCTCATTGGCTAAAGGCTTCACCATAATTTCTCCAGCCTGAAGGTCACTTATCATTCTACCCCATCGCTTTGAAAAGCCTATCCACAACAATTGCAAAAGGTTTTTCAGGTTCTGGATTTACTTTTGTTAGTTCCTCATTTCGATTGCTTTCTGTTGTGGGTTGTGTCCAAGTCTTTTAAGCAGACCCTCTGATCTGCACATAGGCACCTGGACTGAAACCTAGCTGATTCAAGCTGTCAATGTAGAGTCCCTCCCCAGTAAACATATACTCAGTGACTGGAATATTTTGACCCTGTTCACTCTGGCAGTTTCTCTGCAAAAATCAGAGAAATCTGCTTTCCATAGCAGATAATCTCTTACAGATTGGGCAGCCCTTGCTAACTGCTTCCAGTCATTAGCACACAACTTCTCTGATATTCTTCCCACTAAGGTAAAGGTATATAGGGCCATAGGGCCATACTGGGAGCAAGCCAATTTTTCCTCCTTGATTGCTTTAAAGGTTAAAGACTCATGAATCCAATTTCCCTGCTGATTAATTCTAACTGGGAACATGGAGAAATCAAAACACCCCCCCCACTTGCTCTTTTGCTTTAACAATAGCCTTTTGAAAGGAGAAAAGACAATCATATTTATCTGAAGCTAATGTCAGGGTCCTTATGGGGAAATCAACATGAGGCTGAAGAGGTCAAATTAATACTTAAAATTCCTAATTTTTCCAATTGTTTGGCCCAAGACTAATCCAATTCCCCTTCTTTGGAGGATGCCTCATGAAAGCTCAGAAGAGAGAGGAACAGTTAGTCCCTGCTTTGATGATATTTCAGGTTCTTTAAATACTTTATATGTAAAACTGGTCCCTTGCTTGGATGGGGCAGAAGCCAACCCCAGGGCTGACAGAACTGGTTCCATCAGAACTGGCCTCTTTAGCAGACCTGCCAGTATCTCCTGGGTCATTATGATCCTTATTCTGCCACTCAGGTGTAGTTGTCAAGCTGACATTATCCTTGATAAACCTCCAGAGCACAAATATGTCAACTGGATTTTTCAGGCCCCAAAATGTTAGAATGCTGTTGTAACTTATGTCCTAATTGCTTCCAAGTATTAATATTTAAAATCCCAACCCAATTTCCTGCTCTCTCTGTTCTCCTGCCAGAAGCAGCCAAGAAAGAGCCCATCAAATAAAATTTCCTCAAGGCTTGGAGGTAAGGTAAACTGTTTCTGCCTGAGAAGGGTGGAACCTAATTCCTGTTCTGTGCTTTGACACAAAGGAGAATCCTGAAAAGCCACTGCTTTCTCCTGCTCTCTTTCCTGCTTTCTCTGCTGTCCTGTCTGAAGTAGCCAAGAAAGAACCCATCAAAAAATATTTCCTATGGGCTTGGGGGCAAGGTAGGCTCTCTATGTCCATGAAGACTGGATTCTGAAGAGCTAGGCTGCTCTGCTTTGCTTCGTGACCTCATGCATCTTCTAGCTAATGAACTCCACTTTAACACCATAACACTTAGAGAAAAAAAAAACACTACAAGTGTGACAATGGGAAAATAACTCAGGCAAACACCATGCATAAAGAATGCAGATGGCAGCTCTGTTGACCTGAAAAGTGTCAACCCCCTAGTTAGCCTCTCAGCTAAGGAAAAGAAGAAATTAGAGAAGAAATATGTGGAATGTTTATAGAACTTAAAGAAAGCATAGATTGAGTTGAATGGAACACAAATAAGAATCAAGAGGTTATAAAGATAGAAATTAGGAAACTCTAAACTGAAATAACTGGCCTGAAAACTCAATAAACAAAATTAAAATCTCACTGGAAAGCCTCTCCAACAGAGTAACATCAGCTGAGGATAGAACCAGTGAGCTAGAAGGTGAGATTCAGAATAACTCCATACAACAGAAGAGATTGAAAAAGAGCCTTAAAGCAAATGATCAGACAATCAAAAAATACTCGAAGAATGTGGTCAGAAGAAAATAGAAGTCTTTGATAAACTCAACAGAAATGACATAAGAATCATTGGAGACTCAGAGACACAGGAAGAAAATCCCAGGATGAATCAACAGTCAAGGACATAATTGAAGAGAAACTCAATTTCTAAAGACTGCATGCAACCAAATTGTATATGCCTGAGGAGTACTAACTAAAAGAGATTCGAAGAAAAGCACCCCAAGACACATCCTAGTCACAATGACAAATTCCACAGATAGGGAAAGAATACTGAAAGCAGCAAGATCAAAAAGGGAAATTATATTCAAAGGAGCATCTTTAAGATTTACAGCAGACCTGTCCCAAGAAACCCTCAAGGTCAGAAAGCAGTGGTGGAATATAGTGACAAAACTCAATGAAATGAATGCTTTGCATTGAATACTGTACCCAGCCAGACTCACTTTCAGGTTTGAAGGAAGTATACATGGCTTCAAAGATAAACAACAACTCATAAACTTTACAGACTTAAAACTTAAAAGCTCTACTTTAAGACAAGACTGACCAACAAACACACCAACCTTCTACACAAAGATGACACTAAATCCCTTAACAATTATATTTCTCAATGTCAATGGACTAAATGGCCAGTTAAGAGACACAAAGTGGCAAAATGGATCAAAAATCTGAATCCAAAATTCTGATTCCTACAGGAAACACACCTGAATAGTCAGAAAAAAAGACTCAAAATCAAAAGTTGGAGGAAAATCATCCAGCAAACAACACCGTTAAAAAACTAGAGTGATCATATTAATATCAGTTGACACAGACTTACACTCAGAAAAGTTACAAGGGAAAAAGATGGACATTTTGTATAAATCAAGGGGGTATGTACAATAGGAAGAAATCACACTCCTAAACACATATGCACCCAATGAGGTCCCAGGAAAGTATTTAATGCAACTGCTGACAAATCTGAAAGAAGACATCACTAACAACAAAATAATAGTGTGAGACCTCAACACTGCTTTGTCACTCCTTGATATGTCAACCACGCTGAAACCCAAAAAGAAGAAATACGAATGGCCAAAAGGCATATGAAAAATGCTCCACATCACTAATCATCAGGAAGGTGCAAATCAAAACAACTATGAGGTACCACCTCACACCACAGAGATTGACACACATCACAAAGAATGAGAGCAAGCAGTGTTGGTGGGAATGCGGTGAGACAGGAACTCTTATCCACTGCTGGTGGGAATGACGACTAGTTCAACTTTTCTGAAGAGGGATATGGAGATTCCTCCAAAAACTAGAAATTGAGCTCCCATATGATCCAGCTATACCAGTCCTAGGAATATATCCTAGGAACACAAAAATACAAGACAAAAAAACTTACACTTATATTTATTGCAGCACTATTTACCATACAAGACTCTGGAAACAACCAAGATGCCCTTCAACAGATGAATGGCTAAAGAAACTGTGGTACGGGGCTGGAGAGATAGCACAGTGGTGTTTGCCTTAGAAGCAGCCGATCCAGGACCCAAGATCGTTGGTTCAAATCCCGGCATCCCATATGGTCTCCCGTACCTGCCAGGAGATATTTCTGAGTAGATAACTAGGTGTAACCTCTGAGCACTGCCGGGTGTGGTCCAAAAACCAAAAAACAAACAAACAAACAAAAACAAAAAACAAAACTGTGGTACATATACACAAAGGTGTGTTATGCAGCTATCAGGAGAGATAAAGTCATGAAATTTTCCTATACATGGATGTACATGGAATCTATTATGCTGAGTGAAATAAGTCAGAGGGAGAGAGAAAGACGGAGAATGGTCTCACTCATCTGTGGGTTTTAAGAAAAATGAAAGACATTTCTCAATAATTTTTAGAGACAAAAGAGGAGAATGCTGGACGTTACAGCTGACCTCATGAACTTCACCACGAAGAGTGATGAGTTTAGTTAGAGAAACAACTACATTGCGAACTATCCTAACAATGAGAATATATGAGGGAAATAGAAAGCCTGTCTAGAATACAGGTGTGGGTGGGGAGGGGAGGAGGGATATTTGGGTCATTGGTGATGGGAATGTTACACTGCTAATGGGGGTGTCATCTTATATGACTGAAACTCAACCACAATCATGCTTGTAACCAAGGTGTTTAAATAAAAAATATTTAAAAAAAGAATATACTAGCTATGAAAAAAGAAATGGAAGAGAGTAGACTAATAGATACATATAGGGCCCTCCATCCCCAGAAAACTGATTACACAGTCTTCTCCAATGCACATGGGTTATTCTCCAAGAGAGACCACGTGCTGGCCCATAAAACATATCTCCATGAAGTCAAGAGGATAGGAATTATACAGAATACCTTCTCAGATCACAAGCACTGAAATTAGACTTGAACTACAAAAGGACACAGAAGAAAAACTTTAACACCTGGGGCCCGGGAGATAGCATGGAGGTAAGGCATTTGCCTTTCATGCAAAATGTCATCGGTTCGAATCCCGGTGCCCCACATGGTCCCCCGTGCCAGGAGCAGTTTCTGAGCATGGAGCCAGGAGTAACCCCTGAGCACTGCTGGGTGTGACCCCAAAACCAAAACAAAACAAAACAAAAAAAAAAACTTTAACACCTGTAAATTAAATAGCTCACTACTGAACAAACAGTAGATCAGAGACAAAATCAAAGAGGAAATCAAAACATTCCTGGAAACAAATGACAATGAAGACAAAAATTAGGAGAACTTCCGTGCTTCAAAGAATAATAGAAGACACAAAGAAATAGAGACACATACCTAGCTTATGAATTGGGAGGATTAATATTATTAAAATGGTAAGTCTTCTCAAAGCATTGTACAGATTTTAATGCAATTCTCCTAAGCACACCCATGACATACTTCAAAGAAGTGGATCAAACACTCCTGAAATTCATTTGGTACAATAAACATCCACAAATAACTATTCCTTGGGATTAGGAATTTGGGAGGCATCACTATCTCCAACTTTAAATTGTATTACAAAGCAATAGTCATTAAAACATCATGATATTGGAATAAAGACAGACCACATATCAGTGCAATGAGTTTAAGTATTCAGAGAATGTTCCCCAGACATGCAATCAATTAATCTTAATAAATTAATAGAGGGGCAAGAAATGCAAAATGAAGCAAGGAAAGCCTCTTCAACAAGTGTTGTTGAACAGCTCAGCCACATGCATAAAAGCAAACTCGGACCTCCATCTAACATCATGCACAAAATTAAAATCAAAATGAATTAAAGACCTTGATATTAGGCCCCAAACCATAAGGTATATAGAAGAACATGTAGGTAAAACATTCCATCACATTGAGACTAAAGGCTTCTTCAAGGAGGAAATAGCGCTATCCAAACAAGTGGACGTTGAGATAAACAGATGGGAATATATTAAGCTGAGAAGCTTCTGCACCTCAAAGGAAATAGTGACTAGGATACATAATACCATATCCTGCATGGTGAGACAACAGAGACATCACCCAAGAGAGGGAATGAGAGCTGGACAACAGGGTAAGGGAGCACTGTATGGAAAATACATCAAGTTTATTAGAGCAAGCTCTGCTATTTATTTCATATCACGGCACAGTTAATAATTGCAGATGCAGCAAATTTTATGGGCATATGCTAGCCTCAGCAATCTGATATTATGCCATTTTTAGTAATCCTGTTTCTTCAGATACCAATAAAAGAGGATGTGTCCTGCAGGCCCAGCCTTGGACAGATGCAACCTTTTCCTTAGGCCTCCCCTAAGGGTTTTTGCCATCAGGGCAGTGCTGCAGTCATGCCAAAACCCTCTACCAAGTGTTAAAATGTCCTCAAAGCATTGGGCTGACTGAGCCAGCCCCAACAATTTTAACTAAACAGAAGTTATCATTGATTTAATAGATATAGATGAAGTTTCCCATCTGGATTAGTTCCTGAATTACAAAGGCAAATAAGATTTGCTGCAATTTCCAAATTTTAAGGAGAAATATGACAAGTTCAAATAACTCTTGAGCTTTACAAGTATAAAATGTATGGGCTCACTTATACTTAGATATTCTTGTAAACAGAACATGTAACTTCTGTTATTAGACATATATATAGTATATGTCATATTCTTTCTCTTCAGTACTTTTATTAATGCCAATATATTTTCTGTAACTTATTTTAGGATTTGGGAGCATTGTGACTTATATGTGAATATTTTATTGCATCCCAAGCAATGGGGGTTAGTATTCCAAGCCCCTGTGTTGTTTGAGTCAACTGTAAGTGCATGTCATAGGTCAAAATACACAGAGGGCATCTGAGGCCATGAGGAGACATTTACAGACAAATTAGCTATGTCAAAAAAGACTTTTCAGAAATAATGTCTGAATTCTGAATGACTGTAAGGGCTAGTTGCTTTGGGTCAGAGTGAACCTTTCACAAACAAATAGCAATATATACAATTATGTTGAACTGACAGATAATAGAAGCATCGTATTATTTCATCCTTGCTGTTGCTCATTAATTGCTTCTGTCATCTGTCACAGTGACACAGGAGTTTGCTTCCCTAAAAATGTTCTCCACCCTCCCCTGCAGTAAAAAGAAAATCTAATCCACAAGATTATGTAGCATAGTGTATAAAACACCAATATGTCATTTAAGAATCTAAGTCAATAGTTGATAAATACTTAACATATTATAGACAAAACATTCTATCTATGAATCTGTAAAATAAAAAAAAGTTTTATAATTTACTAACATGGAAAATTTCAATTCTCTGTTAAATTTTCTCTTAATAGGCTATGTGTATGAACTGGACAAACCTCTGAATACTTACATAAAATTACTGGACCTTTTGACAATTAGTTTTCTTAGAATCTGTAAAATAAGAAAAAGTTTTATAATTTACTAACATGGAACATTTTAATTCTCTGTTAAATTTTCACTTAATAGGCTATGTGTCGGTTCGAATCCCGGTGCCCCATATGGTCCCCCGTGCCTGCCAGGGGCAATTTCTGAGCATGGAGCCAGGAGTAACCCCTGAGCACTGCCGGGTGTGACCCAACAACCAAAAATAAAATAGGCTATGTGTATGAACTGGACAAACCTCTGAATACTTACATAAAATTACTGGACCTATTGACAATTAGTTTTCTTAGGGAAATAAATTATATAAATTAAACAAAATACATCCCATCTCTTTTCCCTCCTCAGGAGGTCTCTACCATAGCTTTTCTTTTATTCCAACTTAAGTTGTTCATCTTTCCTTCCTTCTGGACCTGCTATTTTTTCTTAACAAGATCCTTAATATTATCCATGTCAAATATTTTTTTCAAATTTTGTCCTATTCCACATCACCAGTCTGCTACTGCCTCCTCATTCTTTTTTCTCACAAAACTTCTTGAAAGGGTTTTTTTTTTTTTTTGAGCAGATTTGTCTGATTTTTGACATACTGTTTCCTTCCAATCCTAACTATGAGTTCCAAATGCTCCCAAATGCAAACCTGCCTAAATCAGTTTTCATCCAAAAAAATCCCAACTTTTTCATTTATATCAAATAGCATTTATCACTCATTATTTCTAAAAATATGACACCATTGTTAGCTTACTTCTGGAAATACTCTTTATTTCTCTTTAGAAATGTTAATATTTTTATTCATCTCTTTAGTCTAGCCTTTTTAAAAAAATATTTCTTTTGGGGCCACACTGTGTGGTAGTCAGGGAGTCAGGGGTTACACCTAGCTCTGAGCTTAAAGATCGCTCCTGGCAGGCTCGGGGAACCAATGGGAACCAATGGAAAACTGAATCTCAGACCTGTCTCACATTGGCAGAGTGCAAGGCTATCATTCCGACCCTGTCCTTATTCTAGCCTTTATGTCATTTTCAGCTTCCCTTTCCTCCACCTCTTCAGCAGAAGCATGTACTAATATAAAACCATATATATTGGTTTTGTTTTAAAGTTTGTCAATGTATTTTTTTTTTTTTTTGGTTTTTGGGCCACACCCAGTGACGCTCAGGGGTTACTCCTGGCTATGCGCTCAGAAGTCGCCCCTGGCCTGGGGGACCATATGGGACACGGGGAATCGAACCGCGGTCCATCCAAGGCTAGCGCGGTAAGGCAGGCACCTTACCTCCAGCACCACCGCCCGACCCCTGTCAATGTATTTTTTGAAATACTTTCTTTATTCTTTTTTTTTTTTTTTTGGTTTTTGGGCCACACCCGGTAATGCTCAGGGGTTACTCCTGGTTAT